>APFE031628760.1:20906-31476 GCA_000404065.3 Pinus taeda
TGTTGACAGGGTGCTACAACTATTGGAGGAGAAACAATTATATGCAAAAAGATCCAAATGTTTCTTTGGAGTACAAGAGGTGGAATATCTGGGTCATATTGTATCTCATGAAGGAGTTAAGGTAGACTCTAGCAAAAATAAAGACATTAAGGAATGGAAAATCCCCACATCCATAAAGCATCTATGAGGATTTCTCGAGTTGACAGGGTATTATCGCAAATTTGTTAAGAATTATGGGAGAATAGTAGCACCTCTAACAATATTATTAAGGAAAGATGCATTTTCATGGACTCCATAAGCAACAAAGGCCTTAAAACATCTTAAAGAGGCAATGTGCCAAGCACCAATCTCAGCTACACCAGACTTTACAAAAAAATTTATTGTGGAATGTGATGCTTCAAGAAATGGAATTCGTGTTGTTTTAATGCAAGATGAAAGACCCATTGCTTTTGAAAGTTATCCAATCAAGGGAAAAGTTTTACACAAAGATATTTATGAGAAGGAAATGTTGGCAATACTCCATGCACTTAAGAAATGGCGACCCTACCTAATGGGAAGACACTTCAAGGTAAAAACGGATCATGATAGCCTTAAATACTTTTTAGAACAAAGATTATCCTCTAAGAGCAACAAAAGTGGGTCACACAGATGTTGGGTTATGACTTTGAAATCATCTACAAAAAAGGGAAGCAAAATGTGGTGGCAGATGCACTCTCAAGAAAGGATGAGGATGTGGAAGCATTGTTGTGTGCCATTTCTATTATCCAACTAGACTGGATAAATGAAGCAAGGGAGGAATGGAAGAATGACGAAGAACTCTGGGCACTTATTCGAAAGCTACAACAAGATTCTAGTACGTCTGATACATTTAGCTGGAAAAATGCTTCGTTATGGTACAAAGATCGCTTATAACTCTGTAAGAATTCCCAGCTAAAACAAAAGATTCTTATGGAATTACACACTTCTCCTTTAGGAAGGCACTCAGGATTTTTAAAAACTTACCACAGGGTTAAGAAAGAACTTTTTTGGGATGGCCTTAAATCAGATATTCAAAATTTTGTGGTGGAATGTTTGGCTTTCCAACAAAATAAAGTTGAAACAATTAAGACACCAGGTCTATTACAACCTTTATCCATTCGAAGCCAAGGTTGGGAGGAGGTTTCAATGGATTTTATCATAGATTTACCCAAGTCTGAGGGAAAGAGTTTCATTATGGTGGTAGTTGACAGACTTACCAAGTATGCACACTTTTGTGCATTATCACATCCATTTAAAGCTAGTACATTTTCTACTGCATTTATGGAAACAATTCAAAAGCTACATGGAAACCCAAAGATTATTGTAAGTGACAGAGATCCCATTTTCACTGGAAATTTTGGACAAAATTATTTTCTTGTCTTGGTACTCAGTTAGCTCATAGCTCATCTTATCATCCTCAATCTGATGGGCAAACTGAGATAGTAAACAAATGTTTGGAAGGATATCTTCGTTGCTTTGTATCTGATAATAGACACAATGGGTCAAATGGTTGCCTCTGGCTGAATGGTGGTATAACACTTCCTTCCATACAGCAACAAAAATGACCCCATTTATGGCACTTTATGGGTATGAACCACCATCCATCACATCATATTTAAGAGAAAATTCTAAGGTTCAAGCAGTGGAACATCACATCTAACATCAACAACAAGTCCTCCAACTCTTAAAGGATAACCTCATGTTGGCACATAATAGAATGAAACAACAGGCAGATCAACATCACAGTGAAAGAAGCTTTTTGTAGGTGATTGGGTATTCGTACGGCTACAACCGTATAAGCAAATGTCCCTCAAGGAAGCTAAGAAGGATAATAAATTATCACCAAAGTATTATGGTCCATACAAGGTGTTGCAGAAGATTAGTACTATGGCATACAAATTGGAGCTTCCTGCAGCTTCTCGATTACACCCAGTTTTCCATGTTTCATGTTTAAAGAAGGTTATAGGCGACAAGCTCCCAGTTCAAACAATATCGCTAGAAATTGAAGGGGAAGGGAAAATTATAGTGGAACTGAAAGCAGTCACAGAAACAAGAACTTGACAGCTACAATATTGATCAATTTAAGAGTATCTTATTAAGTGGAAGAACTTATCCGCTAATGATTCCACGTGGGAGGATGAGAATTCTATACAAAAGCATCTAGAACTACTCAAGCATGGAGGACAACACTTTTTTGAAGGAGAGGGGCATGTTGCGTCCATATAATACTAGTGATTACCGCATTACTATTGTAGTTGTATCCCTTATTAATATTGTTGTGCCCCTATTGTCCCCATATTGTTATTACTGTGCCTATATAATCCCTCTATTATTATTTTTGTGGCTTTATATTATTATTGTTAGGTCGCCTGGGTTATATTGTACTCCTTAGCCTCTTATATATAGAAAGGAGGTTTTGCCATTTGAATCATATAAGAATTGTTCATTCATGTAATGTAAAGGAGGTTTCCCCCTCGAACAGGCTAAATTATAAGGCGTTGATCTATCTTTTCTATCTTTTTGTGAGCTAGTTTCCAAATTATTTTAGTTGCAATACCGAATTCAACCTATTCTTGTTGAATGTTGATGAAGAGATATTTTAGATATGATCTTGCTGATCAATTTGTTTGGAACAATCCAATTTTGTAATGGTAATCATTTTGTGATCATCTTTGTTGTAACTTCTCTTTTCTCTTTGTGTATTTAAATGAAAATAGAGATTAAAGAGAGGAGGATGATGATGGGGGATAATAGGATAGGATAGGAGGAGATATAATGGAGAGATTTAACTTTTCGCTTGGGACCTCAACTGTAATATACAGAATGTTATTCTAAAGGACACATAGTGTTGTAAATGACATTTGGATTTGATGAATAATATATAAGTTGTGTTGTTGTTCATTCGGATATTCTGAAGTATCTAAACATTATCCTCTAGTGGCTAGGGCCTGATCTTTGGTGGATATTATTGTTGTTCCCCGTTTTATACTTTTCCATTTCCTGCAAGTTTATTCTGTTTTCTCTCTTTGTAGTTGGTTTACTTTCTTTAATTCTGATTTTGTATGCTCATTTCAGTAATTCGTAATTATGTTAATTGATTTCATTTATGCATATGTGGATTGAATTAATTATCAGTTAAGGAAATATTTCTCATTAATTAAGACAAATAGTGATAAGTATAGATCCAGTTAAAAGAGCTCATTTACTGCTATAGTGCTCTCGGTTGATGTTATTCCCATTCAAATTGCTTGATTAATGTAGATCCAGTTGAAAGAGCTCAGTTACTACTACAGTGTTGTCGGTTGATGTAATTCCCATTCGAATTACTTGATTAATGTAGATCCAACTGAAAGAGCTCATTTACTACTACAGTGCTCTCGGTTGATTTTATTCCCATTTGAATTGCTTGCTTAAGATTGGATTATGGTTTTGCTTGAGATTAAGTCATGATGCTTAGATGTATTATTTCCTTTAAAAGTTACAACTTGAGGTTTATGATAGCATCCGTTTACTCTTGTATTGAATTTAATGGATTATCTTAAATCATTATTCTCTAGATTTATAGCTTGCACGTATTATGTACACCCTTGAAACAAAAAGACTTATCCAAGTTGATGATTAATGTGAGGCAATTAGGAGTTTTAAGGGACACCTTTTAGCACCCAACACTATGATACTCTTTTTATAAGTAGTGAGAATGGGCATCTTAGAAAATAGATCAACGAACACAAACACACAATCATTCCCATGCTTGGTAGAAGGAAGGTTAGTCGTATAGTTGATCGAGATGGATTCACAAGGCCAATCAAGAGTAGACAGAGGGATGTATAGGCTTTACTTATTAATGGCTAATTTGGCAATGGCGCAGGTGGTGTAGGACCTAATATACTTGCTAACAACCTGTTGAATATTTGGCCAATAAAAGTATTTTTGTAGTACTACCACCATTTTGTCCACACTAAAATTCCCTCCCACTTACCTATAATGTGCCTCCTAGATCAAATTGGCATGTGCATTTGAAGGAACATAAACGTGGCCCATGTAGCACTATAGTGCAACTTGGGAGTAGAAGTCTAGAACTTATTTGCCTGTCATCAACATTTACTATGTGGCAACATTTTTTGAGTTGTTGTTGTATAAATATGGAAATCCAAAGGTCTCATGCCCACAAGAGTTAAGAATGTTGGTTTTCCACAATTTGAGACTGGCTAATGAAGTCTGTGAAATAATTGGTACTACCCTTATTATATTTGATGTTCAAATGGAATTGTTGCAGGTATGTAGACCTTCTCTAATGGTGGAATTGATGGGCCTCCAAATTAGACATAAATTAAGGCCATCTGGCCATCCTTTAGCACATTAAATCTAACCTTTTTCATTATATGACACATTTTTAACTTTAATATGTTCGTTAGGAATGTTTATGGATAATTGCATATTTGTGGTTAATATTGTTTACTTTTAAAGAATATTGTGAGAATATTGGGCAGATTACGAAGATTTGGAGGAGATAATTTAGGGACTTTCTCCCTACTACAGGAGGATCAATATTGGATAATAAATCAACAATATATTATGGGATTATTGCACAAATTATGCGGCTCCAATGATTGAGAAAATCTAGGAATGTGTTCCCTATCATTTAAAGCAGATTCCTAGTGTAGGGAACCAGATCCACTATTTGAGGGATTTTGGAGGGGAAAGCTTCCTAATCATTTTTTATAAGAACCAATTCAAATTTTCCTCTATGGGTTGGTTTTTCTTAGTCTTCTTGTGGAGACCATGTGTATTTTTGCAGCTCCACTTTCATTTCTTACAAGGATGTAATTGTATTGATGGAAATAATGAAGATTGATGCCATTTTTAACTTCTAAATATTGGTATCCTTCATAAGAATATGAGTTTCCTTGTGCTTGGCCATCCCAAGAGCCTTAGAGCCCTTTTTTATAATTTACCTTTCTTCTTTTCGCTTCTTATTCACATGCATCTCTTGTTCTTGTTTTTTTTCTACATTTAGTATTGATAAATTCTTGTTGTAGGATTGGGTTAAATGGTTAAATTAAGTTCTTTTGCAAGATCAAAAGAATTATTTCATACTTGGAACAAATTTTATGGTCATTAATCATTGAGCTACATGGATTGGTTTGCTTATTCGGAAATCTAAATTGTTGAAAGTCCCTTGTGGCAAATAGTATTAATTTTCTGCTATTTTTTAGAACATGCTAATGAGATTCAATTGAGTTGATTATAGTTGCGTTAGATCATAAAATTATTCAAGTTAATAAAACAAGTTAACCCATTTCATTCTCACTTGATTAGGTTAGGCATTTGATAGATTAACTAGCTCACTAGTTCTCGAATTTCTAGGTTTTAGACTAATACTTTTCTGCTATTTTTTAGCATGTGTTAACATGGATATTTTTGAGTGATTCCACTTGGAATTGAGACCTACGACATATTAATAAATAAATAAAAATGTTCCATCCAATTTGGATTTAATTTTATCAGTCATTCGGTGAATTATATCTTCCTATAGAAAATCACGTAACTTCTTGTAGTAACCTGTAACTTCCTGTAGCAACACTTATAACTTTTTGTACCACTCTTCTAGCATATATATACTTGCCTAGATTTGCTCAAAAATATTTCCTTTTTTACCTTAGTGTTGAATCACGACCCCTATGCTCTAAATCCATGATTGAGGAAGAATAAACACCAATTAGGACGTGCCTTTTTAAAAAGTAGATTAGACTTGTTTATTTGAATTCATGGTCTTAAGATTTAAATTACAAATTGTTGTTCTTTCCTAGGATTAATTTCTTTTCAAAGTGTTGTAGCGGCTACAATCACCCTCCAAAATTTTTCTTGCATACAAATTTTGGAGCTTGCCTTGGATCCTACAATCGATCATCGTTTGTCACGTTTTGGTAAGCTGATGATTTCAAGCTCCCCTCCTTGATCTTAAGAGTTGTATGTGTTCTCATCTTTATGCAGCATGAGTCATCTTTGGGCATAGGGGTTGTTGTTTTTCATGTAAAGGGAATGTTATTTTTCTTCAAGGGAATTGTGTGCATATGAGTGGTTGTCATCACATGGAAATGTTTCATACTCACTTCACGCACTATTTTCACGAAGGTTGTTGCATCAAGAAAAGTATGTCTTATGCATTTTGGATGGTCTACATTGTGTCAGTAAGTGTCCATGTGCGATCATAGTCGACTCCTATCAATGTTTACATCTATGTCACAGATCTCACACTTAGCCATTTCCCAACTAACCTAGCCTCATTCAGCTTTCTGGAACTTTGCATTGCTTCTGTAACCATTAAGCTTCATCCCTTTCCTGCTAAAACCTCCCATCCTGCAGAGAACATAGCCAACACTACTCTCCAGAAATGCATAGGACAGTTAGGCATGCAAAACTTCTCTCCCGAAATTCACAGAGTAGTCTAGATTCCCTCCATTCAAAAAAAGCGTAGAGATGTCCTCCCAGGACTCCCATCCTGCAGCAGTGTCTTGTGTCTCAAAACTCCGCAGTGTTGTCCAAGTTGTCATGTCAGTCTTGCATGCAGAAAATGTACAGATGAGCCTCCCATGGCCTCATCCCGGTGGCATTCACTTCCTACCGAAACCGTGTTGATCCATCGCCCAGTGGCAAGAGGAAAATGAGACATGCTCAGATCACTCCTAGGGAGTTAACAAGAAGGACCAAGAGGCCGAGTAATGGAAAAAGGTCAAGACCACATGAAAAATCTGTTAGATGCATGATCATCTCTAGGGTAAGTATGGTAAGTAAAGAACACCTTTAAAGGTGCACCTCTTAGTTGAGTTTGTAGGATTTCTTGTCATTGTCATATGAGCTAGTCCTTAGTAACATGCATGTGCACAAACAAAAAAAGTCATTTCATGTGTTTCCTCTACATGTCTTGCTTCCTTTTCGTTTGTTTTACCAACTATCATCTTCAGTACGTTGATGGTTATGGCATTCTTGCAATCATGCTCTGGGTATGTTCAAGTTTTGTCTTCGTGTGGACAAGGTGTATTCGATATATAAGCATTTGTTGTCCTCACACATGAAGTTGTATGCAATGGTGTGCAAGTGTTTTTGCGGTCATTGAATGATCTATCTCAAGTGTCGCACTTGTAATTCGCACCCGTTGGTCAGTCACACTGAGCATATGTTGTCTTGTTGGTTTGAGGTGTCTTACTATTGAGTCATGCTGAGTGTGTGTTCGCAAGGTCATGCATGCTTGAGTTCACTCGCTGACACACGTAGTCATTTTTCCAAGGATCTGTTGACTAGACAACCATCCACCTACTAGACCTCCATTGAGTTGCACTGTGCAGTCCCATTTCTCAGGGATTATGTAATACTTTGTAGTCCCATGTGCATTATACAATCCTAGAATTGACTTGGATGATTGTCACCCAGAACAATGCAAAAGTTACCTAAGAAGCCATCTTAATCTATGCTTCCTGCAAGCCAATCTATCAAGCCTCGTGCTGGTTGACCAAGGATTTTGACCGGGCAGTGACCACAGGCTTCACTCCAAAAAATTACATAGAAGCTGTCAACATGCCCGACTCCATTGGATGAAGAAATTTTGTAGACATGAGAGACAGGCACCTGATTCCTGTCACTACACTATCCCCAAAATTTGCAAAGATCTGTCAGCCAGTCCCTCTATCAACCATCCTACTACTCCTCTTGAAAACTGTGCAATTTTCTTGGGTTTTCCTCCAGCTACCTGACATCCCACTCAACCCATAAATTGCGCATAAATGTCTTACAACCCTCCCTCCCATTTCTGTGCAGTTTTGGCTAGCAAGCTCCCGTACCTTGTTCCCAACCTCCCCTAAGAATCTGCATAGTTTTCACTGCCAATGTCCTCCCTGCTTCCCACACTACCTTCTTGAAAAAATTGCAAAGATCTGCCTCCCAGCTAAGCCAGATCCTGCAGAATGTCAATGTTGTTCCAGACTGCTCATCATAGCCTCTGGATGACCTCTATGCAATTTTCCTTGATAGTGCCTCAAAGCTCACATCCCAGCCTAAAATGTTCTCTGTGTAGTTTCAAAGCCTTATGCTCTCTCTCGGTTACCTATACCTGGAAACGCAAGACAATTCATCATGGTAGACTAGGGGATTTATGGTTTTGATTTCATCTTGTCATGAGTGATTGCAGAAATAGGTACATGGATGAGACATGGCGTGATGACGAACATGATGAACAAGGAGAACATGTTAGCAAACATGGTTGTGGTTGGACGAACACATGAAGACTATCAAGTATCAAGTGAAGGAGACACATGCACATGCATGAACAATCAAGTGAACACCAAGACTATTAAAGACTTTGCGCACTCCTCCATGTAGAGGTGAAGCTATGATACACCACGAGCACACTCATCACTAAGCAACATAGTTGCTTGACATGAAAAACACAGCCAACATGTGCATACTAGTAGCATCATGTTGAGTTGTGTAATCAATCTCCTCAGCCACATCACTACTTTGGTCATAATTGTGTAATCAATTTAATGTAACCTGGAAGTCCAAAAGACCCACGGATGGAGTCAAAGAGTCATGTAAGTTGAAACGTCATGTAATTCAAATAGTCATGAGGGAAGTCAAACAGTCACAAGGGTTAGTTTCACTGTTGGCTATATATACCCCTAATTTGTACATGCAAAGGAATTTTCACCTTGTCTCCTTCGACATAGGCTTTAGAGTTTGTAATCTTTTATTTGAGGAGCGAGCAGTGGCTCCAACACCCCACTATCAAGGTTAGTGATATAATGGTGTATGGATGTGTCTTGGGATTTTTTCTTAATTCAGAAGCATATTAATAGGCCAGCACGCTTTCACACATTTATTGTATTTGTTTGTAATATTATTCTTTGGACACTTGTAATGCATGTTTCTTTAACCTGTATTAAGACAATTGAAATATTTCAGTTGTTTTAGTGCATATGCTATTGAAAATTTGTTGTATCAATTGTTAACGTTGTCTCTGTTGAAATGGCAACGAGAAATTATAAAAATAGAAGTGCTAAAAATAGCACCACTATAAATAACAGTTCAGGTACTAGTGCTGGACTGAGCAAGAAGGAACGAAAAATGGAAGTGATAAAAATAGAATTACTATTTTTATCAGTTCGGGATAGATTCCTATTTTAGTTAGTCCCTAAACTAAAATAGAGAAGTAAAATTCGAATTTGATCTTAGTAATTGTTTGTAAAATAATTAATTAATTCATATTGAGTTAATTAGTTAAGGAAAGTCAAACATGAAGTCTATGTGGGGACATGCAACAGTTTCTCCATTGATTGAGGAATTTATCCATCAGTTAAAGAGATAAGGATGAGTTGTAATATTGAGTTGTAATTAATTGGCTTAGTTAACTGAGTCAAGTCCAATTAGATTAACTCAAACAATTTGTTGAATCAATGTAAGTTCAGTTAGTGAATTCTTGCATGCATGTAACTATTGCACTTCAGATAACTAAGTATTGTCTCATAAATAACTCATGCATGTCAGTTCAGACAGAGACCCAGTTGAGATTAGAGGAGGGACAATGTACTATCAATTAGATGGACTTTTCTTATAAGGAAAACTCATCTATGCAGAAGGATGTATCTCCTTCAGTATTGCACAGTAACTAGTGGGCCAAGTGAGCAGTGTGAGGTGGTAATTCACATGTGTGGAAGCACTGGACCCCAAGAAAAACTGCGCAAGGAAAATGGAGGCTTAGAGGGTAGAGGAGAAGGTTTTTTAGAGGCCTTTGACTATCTATGAGCAGCAGAGGGATTATATTGAGAGCTACTTGGCTTCCAAGCTAATGCTTTGTGTAATTTTGTGGCTATTTTCCACTTGTATGATAATACAGAGTTGGGGTTTTAGGCTGAGGCTTTCCCAGGGTTATTTCTTCAGTGGTATGTGTGATTGATTTCTCATTCTTAGTTATATGTGTTCTCTGGATCTTGCTAAATTCGATTAAGCTTCTGTAAAGTCTTGTAGAAGTAGATATTGTATTGTGTTTTAGTATATTGCATAATCTATTGATCTACAGTGGGAATCTCTACATGGTATCGGAGCAAAGGTGATAAAGACGAAGAACAATATACAAGAAGGAGAATTTTGAAGTTTGTTTCCTGAATATAGAAATCAAGTTCTTATCACATCTCTATTTCACCTATGGCGTTCAGTGGTTTAAGACTCAAGTATGCCATTGATGGCAGCTCAAATTATATAACCTGGAAGGATCACATTGTTAGGCCCCTATACTACTAGTGTAACCCCTTATTGTTATTAGTACAACCCACTTATTATATTTATTTACCCATGTAGTGCCCATATTGTTACTATTGTGCCCCATAGATACCCACTATTGTTATTATTGTGCCCTTACATTATTATTGTTATGTCGCCTGGGTTATATTGTGACTCCTTAGACTCCTATATACAGAAAGGAGGTTTTTTCATTTGAATCATCCAAGAATTGTTCATTTATGTAATGTAAAGGAGGTTTCCCCCTCGAAAAGGCTGAATT
>APFE031628766.1:0-10679 GCA_000404065.3 Pinus taeda
CCTCAATGTTTCTGATTTTCCGAGATCACACTAAGGTGCAGGGAAAAGAGCATACACATGAGAAAAATTCTTCCTTTTCTGTTTCTGATTTGCCCAGATCGCACAGAGTCGTAGGGCAAAGAGCATACGCAGAAATGAAAGGTATAGATCCGGTAAAAAAAAATAGCTAAATAAACCGAAACCAAAATAAACAGAGAGAAAATAATAGTAAACTGCAAATAAACACTGTATACCTCCAAATCTAAAAAATGACACAGCTAGGGCTACCGGAAACCTTTTCGCGTGAAACGAAAGGGGTTCCTCACTGGAACAAATGCTCCCAACACAACAGAGCAGTCCCCTCAGCCCGAAAGCAGTCAGAAACAAAAGATCTAGGAGATGGCAGTTGCATGCAGTTCTACCGGCTTCAGATTTGGATCAACAACGGACGCGGCCCTCAAATAGCTCTGATACCATGTAGGAATTTACAGGGTAAGTTCCTCAGAAAGAACACCAAAAGGACACCGCTCACAAACAGATCACAGATCAATACACCAATATTTTGACGTGATTAAAACCCTCAGAGAGGGAAACAGTCCACGGCATGCGCCAACGTGGCTACTACAGGCAATTTATTAATAAAAGAATGAAAATTTACATAAGCTTCTCTCATGCACGGTGAACCTAAAAATGACCCTCCATGCGCTTTAAATAGAATTCATGGACCAATCGGGTGTCAAGCCACGGATCAAGTGTCGGTAATACCGAGGAGAGAATGAACCGTCGAATCACTACATATCGTGACCGTCGGATTGTAAGTTACAAATTTACATGTTAAAGAAACACACTTTACCTAACTCTATACTAGACCAAGTTATACTTAACTATTCCTACGTGTCGGAATATCCTAACAATATCTACATGAAGCACACAACCAACAAAACAACATAAAAACACTTACAATAGTCACTAACATGCACACAACTTCTAGCAACAAAAAGCTCGGATTTGTGCACAGACTGCATTTGATCTACACTTCGACACAACGAATATAAACTCCCCTACAACCAAGAACAATGAATGACGAGTTAAAAAATCTTAGATATAACATCGAAGTGACAATGTCATTTTCTTAGGTTCCAAAAACAAGTTATAAACAACTTCATATTTGCCAAGTTGTAAACCAACCAGGCAATCCTCCAAGACACCAGAGATGGTCACATGAAGTCATGAAATGGGGGGCTTGTCTGTGCAGAAAGACTCAAGTGGCTAGGGAAACCCTATGAACAGAGGAGTTCCATTCGCTCGAATAACCTCTTTTCAATTATTTTTATAATCATTAATAATAATAATAAGCTAAAAAAGTTATGATTTAGTTAGTTTTCTGATTTTAAATTTTAACAAATTGATATGTATTATGAAATGCGTGCTTTTATGTTTATTATGGATTGATTCATATCAAAATTTACTAACCATTTAATTTATATGGTTGCGCTAGTAACTATTGATAATTAAATTAAGGTTTTAAAGACATCCTTGTGGGTGTAATAATAATAATATAATCATTATCATCATCATATATTTAGATGTGTATGTATATGTATATGCATGTATGTATGTATGAAATAAGAGTTTGAAGGATTTCAAGAATGAATAGCATCAAAGTGTACAAGTCTAATGAAGGAAATTATAGTTATGGCTAAGGTCAAGATGAATGAGGACATTATGAATTATTCTATGCATTGTTATGAAGGTCAATCTATTTTCTCAAAGAGGCCAAAACTTATTGTTACTCTAGGAGAAGTTTATGTGGATGAACCCAAAGGGAAAAATTGATGTAAGGACAATTTACAATCGTGATAGTGATAATCATGTTAAAACCTTTATGACAACAATAAAGGTTACTTTTGGAATAGGGTAGGAAACAAATTTAATCTCTCTTTCTCAAGTGTGGAAAACCCTACTTTACATCCTCAAGCAAAGATGTGGTAAAAAATTCAAGATGAATAGCCTCATCAACAAACTTTTGTTCCTCAGCTCTATATACCGATTTTGTATAAAGAATTCATTGAACACAATTGGACGTATTGCTTGGAAAGAGGAATTAGTAGGGAATGCAGGTTTCTGAATTAACAATTGTATAACCTTAGAGAATAGGCTTGAGGGTAGTGCAGTGAACAAGGGTTTAGCTCCTAAGGGATTATGGGAAGGAAAATCCGTAAGCGTTTTAAGTCGAGAAAAATAAGATCAATTTAGTCTTAGGAGAAGACATTAACATTATTCAAGTTGTTGTAATGGTGAATCAAGCCCTAACATGCCATTTTATGGTCAACAATTTCATAAAAGATCTCTAAGGGAAAGTATTGATATGGAATGGAGATCCCTATTAGGTTACCCCATAAAATTTCACTTTCCAGTAAGCTTGTTGATTTTCATTCATTTTAAATCCAAGCTTGAAGATTCATTAAAGATTAAGTTCTTAATATGGATTTGGAGAACCAATTGCTAACTCAAAATCACTATACTCCTTATTTCAACCACTAAATTGAGAAATATTCACCTCAGATCATATTGGCTAAGCTCTCACAGCTTCCCTTACTATTTTAGTCTCTATATGTTTTCAAATCTATAAGAAATAGTTCAGGGATTTATATAGAGTCATATCAAAGCTACTAGAAGATGAAGTTGAGAACTATAGCTTGTATTCTAATTAAGGTTGACCTAAAGGAGGGTTTGGTGGAGAAAATAGAACTAGTAGTTGGAAATCACAAATTTAAACAATCCCTAGACTACAAGGCTATTCTTTGTTGTTGTACTAGATGCCACATCTATGGTCATCTAGCAAATGATCACTCCCTCAAATTCACAAACAAGGTGTGTAAAAGGAAATTTTTTGGGACCTTAGCCACCATAGTATAATTGTATTCTTCTATAGCCAAGGAGCCAAGGGAAGAGCTTGAAAGTAAAAGATGAGATGGAAATATGGATTAGAAGGGTATCCCAATTGAAGGAAATACTCATAAGGGATCATACTCAAGGGAATATTGTTTGGCATAAGGATAAAGTGAAATGGGGAATCTTGGTGGTCCTAAGACTATCTAGATGGGTGCAAACAAGTTCAACTCAACCATAAAGATTCCAACCCAAAGTAAGTATCAACATCTTCATTCAATGGGTAAGTTTACAATTTATCCTTCACACTTTATGAATCATACATTAGAATTTCCAATCCTAGCCTAGAATGAATGGTCATTATTGGGACTTTATAAGAATTTTCATGTTAGGATTTTATGACATTATAGAAGAAGATTTAGTAAAGGTGGTATAACAATCAAGATACATAGAGAATTTAATTCACCATTTCTTACTCTAATTAATAAAAATTCCAAACTTATTATTTTTTATGAATTCAAGCCCATCTCCTTATGTAATTATATATATAAAATAATAGTTAATATTAATGTTATTAGGGATTTGTTTTTCCCTAGACAATATCAAATGAATAATTTGGTATTCGTCATGAAGGTAGATCCATGAAGATACCAAAAATTGTCTTGAACCTAAATAATTATGGGGAAATTGATTGGAATTGGAAAATTGTAAAGGTAGAATAAATAATAAATCTTGGTGTACTAGATGGATTTCTTTGGGATGGAGGTTAACCCTAGTGAAATTTATATTGGAAATAATTCTAGTGTATTGGCATGCATTAGCCCACTTCCTTGTATGAGTCTTAGAAAATATAAGGAATAAAATCTATAGTTTTATTTGGGCTATAAAAATGAAAAAATAAGGCATCCTTCGAGTAAAGTGGTAGCATATATCCAAACCAAAAGACTGAAGGGGATGGAGGCTTAAAATAATTCATTACTTTGGGAGGGATTTGGATTCTAAGAGTTTATGGGTATTTATTTCCAAGAAAGGTTTTGGAATCAGGTAATTACAATAAAATACATTGAACCTTATATGGTTGAAGAGTAGATAATGAATCCTATTCATCAAGTTCACAATGTGTCTAAAGGATAGGAAATCTATTGTCTTATTGTTTCCTTTAGTATGGAATTGGTTGGGTTGGAGGGTAAGAAATGGATAAAAGGTTAGAATAGGAGAAGATCCATAGGTGGGTTGTGGAGATGTATACAAACTATTTGAAAAATTGATTACTTCTCTTCAAAATGTGGGAATTTATAATTTGGCATGGGTATCCTAGTCAAACCTTACCAACATTTGGTATCAAGGCTAGCAAAATGAAATATTAGGAGGTCTATAAGGGGTGGAGGGTGAGCAGTGGGAGGCATATATCATAAATCTAAAGGTAATCCATGTTATTATCATAGATGTAGAGGGTGAATTAATGTGGTAATAAAATCCAACATCAGGGCACCACATTACTATATTAGGGTACAAAGCAATGTTCATAAATAAAGTATAAAAATAAACTCCATGGTGGTGGGAACCCTATGGAAGATAAGGGCTCCTCTGAAATCAACCAAGCTTTAACTCAAGAAACTTTACAAAAAAAATATAAATCATCAAGTAAATTCACTTTATGCAAGGTGGAGGGTAAAGCAATTACCCACCCTTTTTTATCATGTACATACATATGTGAGGTTTGGGTAGAGATGGATGTTATGACAAGAATTGTGGGTTATTGGTGGGGGGAACTCTTTTAAATAGTTTGGAAATTTGGCATAAAAAACAAGAATCAAAAGAATATAAGGAAATACCCTTCATTGTATCTTCGGGAATCTAATTATCTAGCAATGCTAGTATATTCTAGGGTCTTATTCCTCCTTTTTAATATGCACTGGAAATAGGAAAAATTTTGAAATATCCAAACCAATTCCAAAGAAAAATGTCCCAAGGAAATTGATACATGAGCCCATTGATAAGATTGGGGCATGTTGTTAATTTGATGGTGCCAATCAAGGAACATCTCCTAATTGTGGAGTAGGAGGAACCATTTTCCCTAATGAAACACATTATTTGATTTATAAAGTAGATTTGTGAGGAGGCTCAAAAAATCATGCAAATCTAACATCCTTGAATTTACTTTTGAAATTGGCGGTAGATAGAGGAGTAACCCAAATCTAAGTTTTTGAGATTCCTTGGTAGTTATTGATGGGATGAATGATCATGTTAAGATGGAAAATCTTGTGTGAAGCCCTATTTCAATTGGGTGAAAATAATTATGGTAACATTTAATGATATTTCCTTCTTTCATGTCTATGAAGAGATTTGAGGCTAAAGATAATGTTATTTTAAATGTGGGTATCTAATTTAATGTTAAGGATTGGGTGATTAAGGAAAACAAAAATCGTTAAAATCAAATGAATGCACACTTTCAATGCATGGGACCTTAACTTGTCATTGTACAAGTCAAGGGTACTTGGGACCTATTTCTCTTTACTTTAAATTTATTAAGGAGACCCTAGAGAGGGTCTTATTGTATTTTTATACCTTTTAAGTCCAAAGGTATGTAGTATATATGAAAAGGACTGAACATTATGAAAATTTTCCTAGTTTATTTTTTAAAGAAAAATTGGTTTTAGAGAATCTTTTGATGAAGGTAAAGCCCTTCAAAGAGTGTCAGAAGGCATCACTTTGAGTAGTAGGACAAATTGAATCCATGGGATTTTTAGGGATTCTTAGCATTTGCAAATTGTAATTTTATTTTATAAGTTTTTTAGCTCAGTGGATTAACTTGAGTGGTTGAGTATAATAAATTTCAAGCAATAATTCATAGAGTTAGGCCCATAGGTTGGTTGCCTCTATGGATATGATGAGCCTCACTAGATGTCCCCACTAGGTTAGGTTGCCAAAACTGCAACTAAGTAATTTACTTTGGTCACCATCTTCAAAAATGAAGGGAAGTGCCAAGTGGGTTTCCCCCAAATGTGTATTACATCACATTAAAAAAAAAAAAAAAAAAAAAAAAAAAAAAAGCAAAGTATATTTTTCTTTTTTTTCCAAGAAAAAAATATACTTATTACATATAAATAAATAATGTGATTATTATATTAGTGTTATAGTATAACATAGCGAATGTGACTTTTAGATTGTTAATATTTTACTGACATATAAATTATGTCACTTCTAACCAGTATAGATCCATATTAACCACAAATCTAGCAAGAGTAGAGAGGGATCAAATCTCTTGAGGTACAAACCTCTATTAGAGTGCAAAACTTGAAGAAATATTTGCAACTCGAGGGATTTTATCCCTCTCAACACTTGACATATATGTGGTTAAGATGGATATTTATTAGTTCTTTCTATATGTATGTATGTATATCATGTGTAAATTTTCATTGTTTAAGTTGCGTATTTGAATGAATAAATGGATTGAATGGCTTGAAAATCGAGTTGGTCATTTGAATTGTGTAGACTATATAATATAAACTTGTAATTCCTATTATATATATATATATATATATATATATATATATATATATATATATATATAATAATATAATATATATTATTTTATTTCAAACACAAATAATCTGAAAAAAGGACAAAAATATATAATAGTGAGATTAGTTGAAATGTTTTAACCATTAAAAAATATTTTTTCAATTCTTTATAATAATATATATACATAGTTGACATTGAATATATTTTATTTATAAACCACAATGTCTATGTTAAGGTGTTTTATTGTTATTAATATATTTTTTAAATGTACTTAAATATTACTTAACCCCCCTACATATTGAAAATTTTCATTTATGAGTCACATCGATTTTTATTGCTATTATTATTTTTTAAATGGCACATATAAATTTTTTATTAAGAATTGAATGACTCAAGCATCTCCCTCTTATTAATTAGTAATTTATATTTTACTTTCAATTACTTATTTTTGGACATCGAAATATTTTATATTTTTTTTGTTAATCACTTTTCTTCTATTATATCATAAAATTGGCATACAAAGCTCATCATTTTTCCTACTCACTATCATGGACTTCCACAAGGGAAACAAGACCAATGTCTTATCAATCTTTTGTCCATCAAAATAATCAAAATTATAACTATTGTCTGAGTTATCCTACATTTAGATATCTGTTTAGGTACATCATCAAAATTGCTACATATAATTCACTAGGTGGAGTTGGCCTTCCATCTATCTATGAGAATAAAATTATTTTTCTTAATCCAAAACATAAAACATATGACCTATCCATGCATCATTTAGCTGGGGATGTTGTCAGGACTAGATCCTATGTGCTTGGGGTTACTGGATATTGATGCCCACGTTGAAGATGTCCTTCAATATGTGTTAGATGGGCATATAGGATAACTGAGAAATAACACTAGTGGCATTGAACTCTTTGGATTTCACTAAGGCATACAATTATCTCGTCACAATCCTCATGGTTTTCTTGGAAGACACAACCCATGAGATTTTTCATTTTCCAGTGAAGGGAGATGGAGTTAAAATATTGACTTTGTCATCCCCTAGTGTGGCCAAGGTCGGGGACCCAACCAATGACTTTAGCTTGAGTTTCAGAGTCTGAATGACCCTGAGAGTTAGTGGTGGTAAATGCTTCCAATTGCTTAATTTCTTCTTTAATTTGGGTGGAGTGAAATAGTGGAAAATTGTAACAACAAATTGGGCTTGAGACTGGGCTCTGGCCCTGCCTAAGGAGTCACAACCCCCAAACCCTCATCATGAGTGCATCCTTTTCCTTGGCATCCTACCCAAATAAAGATAAAACCCAAAGCTGATAAAAACCATGGAGCAGTGAGGTCTAATGGGCTAGTGAGAGGTGAACTAGAAAAGGGTAGAGTGAAGTGTGGAGAGAAGCGCCCAAACTAACCAAAGGAATTGACAATGAAACTACTAGATAGATATAAATATTGGGAGGGAGGTTTGGCTGGAGTGGAAGGAGACCAAAAAAATTCAAACTATACCAGGAAGAACAAATTCATTAGAGCTACCCTGCATACAAGACTTTGAACTCCCACATGTATAAAATCCAAATTATAATAGCTGAGGGTGTTGACCAAATTAGTATTTACCAAGTTGTTGGTGGCATGCTTTCTCTAGCCTTTTTTTTTCAACATCTATTACTATCCACATCACTAGAAAAATATCTTTCCTAGCATATTCTCACTTGAGATTGCACCAAAGCTATAGGTTCCCCACTTTACAAAAGAATGAGTACTATGGAGCTCTAGGCTAGGAGGGCTTGGGCCTTTTGTCACTGAATTGACCAAATACTTGGCTCTGTAGAGGAAAATTCCCACTTGTAGCTTGAAGAAAACACGAGTATAACAGAAAAGGGTGGGTCGAAGACAAGTTGGGTAGGAAAACACCAAGGGTGCATAGGTTGCAATAATAATTTTCTTGGAGATCAATGCTTGAAACATGTGCAAATGCATCAGGAGAAATGGCCACACTATCCCCCCTCTTTAATGCTGAGAGATAGTGAGGTGCTCAACCTTCCCCACCCCAACTTTTTGCTGGCTCATTTTCCCACACCCCCATTGGGGTGACATTGAAATATTTTACTATGGTGAACATTAAAATAATATTTTTCTCTCTCTAAATATATATGAAGTTGAATGTGAAATATATTGATTAACATGAATATTCAAATAGTTTATTTAAGTCCCATATTAAAATATTTTTAAAAAGTATAAGAATTATACATCTTATTATGATTTTTTTTTTATCTTCCAATTATTTTTTTGTTTCAAAAGAAAATAAGGATTATATAATATATATATATATATAAATATATATAATATATATATATAATATATATATATAATATATATTATATATATATATATAATATATATATATACTATATATATATTATATATATAATATATATATATACTATATATATATATATATTATATATATATATATACTAATATATATATAATATTTCATATCATTCTTGACATCGATCATGGCTTGCTTTAATTACTTTGTTTCTCTTTAAATTTATATGAAGGTTATGTTACTTTAATATGAACTAATTTGAAAATATTTTATTTATGACTATGAGAGAGATGTTTTTTAAGCACGTTTGTCAATACTTTTAATATCAACAATTAATAGAATGAAGAAAATGTATTTTTTTTTTATTTTTTTTATCATAGTAGACATTATTTTTTTACTTAGATAATATTTTATTTTTATTTAAAAAAGGTTAGATCTACCAAGCACCTAGAAGGATCAATTCTATTTTCACTTTAAAATAGGTTTGTATCTCAAGAGATTTGATCCCTTTTGGCTTGGTAAATCCAGAGTGAAGATGGATCTAGGTTGGTTTTAAAAACAATATAGTTTTAGTTTTTCTTTCATGTCTCAAATATACTTAAGTATTAATGTTTTGTTTGTTAAATGTTATTTCTATAAATTATAATATATTAAATTGTTTATAACTTCAATGGACTAGACACATATTTTGTATAATGAATTTATTACTATGTAAATTTTGTTGGTAAAAAATAACTACCCTACCAAAGAAGGTAGCCTAGTGAGCAGAAGTTGTCCAACTAGAAAAAGTAATGGAGTTGTCTATAATGCGACTTTTTGGAGATTCTGGTGACAGAATCCGGCAGAAGAAATTGAGGTTAAATCTTGATTTGTTGCAGTTAAATGGTTGTTTAACTTCATATTTGGATTCAGCACCCTGAAAAACCCCTGGGATGCTTTGATTGTGCAGAAACTAGCTATCAAACTTGTGATTCCAATAAATTGCTGCTGGATTTTGACCGGAAAAACCCATCGGAAAGGCTTTCAAAAAATCGCATTATAGACGACTGCAAAAGTAATCAATGGAGAATAACTTCCAGGGAAAGTCAGAAGCATCTTTCCTCATCCGTTGAAAGCACTAACTCCAATATTGAGTGGAGGAATGATATCATGACCCCACTCCAATCGATAAAATTTCATAATTGTGATTTTTTTTATTCCTATTAAATTAAATATCATATATAAATATCACTTGAGTCTATAATTTATTAAACATTTATTTTTAGTTGTTGGATTTAATTATGTTAAAGTAACTTTTGAGAAAATTGTTACCACCCATAGTTTCATCGCAGCAGATGGTTTTGTATTTATATATATTTTAGTTTTTGCCCATAGTTTTGTTAGAGCCCATAGTTTTGTACTTTATATTTATCCAATTTATTAATTTTTGTTTGTTATATTTTCTTTTGTAAATTAAGATTAGGTAAATAAGGATGAATATCAATGGTTAAGAATATTATCATATTGGAGGTTCATTATAAGTATTAAGTTTTTATGTGCTTATTAACTAAATTTAAATATGGTTACAAGATTATTATTTTACACCATTACTTCTCCCCATAATTTTTCCTTTTAGATTTAAGTTAAAAAATGTTAAAAAATAAAATTAAAATAAAATATTTAACTCCTACACATCTCTTCCATATTGGGCTATAGAGTTATAGAGCGCCTCTTTGCCCAATAAACTAAAAAATATTTTATTGTTATTAATATAGTTTTATATACATTTCAATATTACTTAACCATGTGCATATTGAAATATTTCATTTATGAATCACATTTATTTTATTATTATTATTATTAATATTTTTTAAATGTTATTTTATATTAATTGAATGAATGTGGCTTCTCCATCTTATTAAGGAGTATGTCAGGCCCCTATACTACTAGTGTAACCCCTTATTGTTATTATTACAAC
>APFE031628772.1:1730-20823 GCA_000404065.3 Pinus taeda
ACTAGTACGTAGGTGCTGACCTACAGAAGGCTACTACCTTCTCTTTCTTCCAGGGACCACATTTCATAAATTTTCAAATTGGATCCAAAACATCAAGTACATGTGCATCACCCAATCTCCTTTAAACAAATAACTTCTCAGAATGCAGTAACCAGAGAATGACACCAGTAACCAGACACCAATTTAAACCCAGATCTCTGCAGAAACAGATAAAAGACAGCTAAAATATATTTCAGGAAAGGTCCGCAACTTCACCGAAGGAAACCTACGGATATCTACACTTCTGCCGTGACGAGTCTAAGCAACTCCGCACCTGCACTGTCTATTGTTCAGCGCACCTCCGCACCTGCTCCGCCGATTCAACTACGCACCTCCGCACCTGCTTCTTCTCTGGTTCTGCGCACCTTCGCACCTACTTCTTCTCTGGTGCTGCGCACCTCCGCACTGCGACGTTGCCGCTCCTGCGCACCTCCAGATTTAGACAGTTTTATCAGTTCTCAAACATACCTCAGACTGTGGAAATCACAGATCCGTTCATGCGTCAAAGGGATCCCAAATCTTCAGTAGATCTAACTTATAATGCTTCAGTTTCTCCTTGATTCAGATTCAACTATGTCTCACCAACCGATTATCAAAAATTCAGATCTTGCTCTTCTTAAGATTTTCAACTCATGTGTCTAGCCAAATGATCTCCTTTCCTTTTTATAGGCTAGGCCTCACTCAAAACCATGGACCAAAACCATTGAGAAACAATACCACGGACCCAATACTTGGGTTCAACTCTTTTGGATGCAATACCACGGACCAAAACAATAGGATCAAAAACTGTCGAACTAATACCTTGAACCAACCATAAGATTTCCCATGTGCGTGCGCTTTTCTCTGCATGAAAGTGCATGAACTTTTCTCTACATGAAAGTGGGTGAACTTTTCTCTGCATGAAAATCCGTGAAATTTAGGTTCACACCTTTTGTGTGGGAGACCTGCGAACATATCCGCACATTTTCAACGGTTCTCCTGCGCAACCTGCCGATGACCGCATCTTTTGATCTGTGCACCTGCGGAACCAGAAAATAACTTTGCTGCACTATAATTTATCATCTGAGATGAGTGGGTTGCCATCAAGTACAACATATGTATCATAATGCCAACAAGTTGTAGCTTTAATATGCAGTAGCTGGATGATGGGGATTGGTTATAAATTACATGGTGGTAGATCAGTGATTGAGGGTTTTACTCCATGCCCAACACTAAAGGCAACCGGTCTACTAGCTCTATGCATCCCACAGGGGGAAGCAATCCCCATTGGAGCTGATGTTGTAACATGATTAGTTTTGATAATTTAAATTTATTGATATAATATGATTTAGTAATTTATAAATAATAAATGGGTCTCCAAGAGTAAATGCACCCTCAAAATGTAAATTTAAGTTTCATTAGTTGGTTGATTTAGTTAATCATGCATTTAAACATGATTAAATGATGTAACAAACTAAATTCAAACATGGTTTACAAACAGCTGAAAACAAATTTTCCAAAATTGAAAGATTTTTTGTTGATAACCTCCTCATGTACAAAAACCTCTCTCATTTCTCTAACAGTTGTTATGGTTTGGGAGATACAAATGCATCTTTAAAGGCATATTTTCCAGAAATTTCATGTTTCATTCACCTTTTTGCAGAGCATATTGTGGATAATCAGAAATTAATTATGGTAAACCGGAGGAGTTTTTTGTTCCTCAGATTCTAATATACAAAAACTTCACTCATTTTTGTAACAGAGATTATGATTTGGGAGATTCAGATGACTCTTTGCAGGGATGTTTTCCCATATTTTCCTGTTTTTATCCAGTATTTTAAAATGCAGTTTCCGAGCAGGTGGAAATGAATTTTAAAAAAATGAAAGAGGTTTTTGTTTCCAACATCATCACTTACAAAACCCTCTCTCAGTTTTCTAAGATACGTTATGGTTTGGAAGTAATAAAGGTATCACAAAACCCTATTTTTCAAAAAATCAGGAGGAAAAAGCTCAAAGACAGTTAGTGACTTGGAGGCCACCTCATCAATTATGAGTTGCAACCAAATTCGAATTTCTTTTTTTTATAAATAGAAATCCTCAAGGATAGTACAAGAACTCTTCAAATAGTTTTAGTTACCTTTATTTTTGTTTTATTTTTGTAATACATTTTTCAGATATTTGTAATCGCTCTTGATATTTTTTATCAAGATATTTTGTGAGGAAATGGTATAAATACTTCATAAATTGAAGTAATATGTGTGGGCTTTTGATGCCAAGACTCTACACTCTGTAATAGCTTCTCTTATTTGATTTCTAACGAAAGCCTTATGGCTCTGGTTTGACAGAATTTTGTGTTTCTTGTATGTTTTTCCAGTATTTCCGTATTTGTTTTCTGCACATGTTCAAGCATTTATAGGAAGGTCTGGGTAAGTGTAGATTGAGTATAAATTTATTCTAAATCCCCTGTAAAATCATAAACTTTCAAAAGAGATTAGCTTATTGGACTGTTTTTCCAACATAACTCCTCTTTGACTGGGTTTTGCTTTATGCCTTCTGATAGCCATCAAAAGAGATTAGCTCATTGGACTATCTGTCTAAAATAGTTGCTCTTAGAATTGGTTTCAGTTTGGCCTTCCTGAATACTCTACAATGTGTTTTGTTGGGTTGTAGAAATCTTCTACACGCATCCAAATTTCCCTAATTGTTAAGAAGTTTGTCTGACTACTTAATTATTAGGAATATCCTTACATTCTTCTACCATAATTCTTGAAAAAGCTAAGTCATTTGGTCAGGATGGAAGCTGACATTTTCAGAAGGAACCCTGTGAGAGAAGCCTTTAATCATGATTAGGGATTGTCATTGATCACCAACCACCCCCAATTAAAACCATAAATTTGGCCATTGTGCTTCATAGGTTTTTGTTCAGTGATAGGTGAATAGTGTTAAACTAAGCCTCTTAAACATTGAGGGAGCCCCCTCTGGTTCAAGGGCCAGCTTGAACTTAAAGGCTGGTTGAGTTGGTTTCCTGGCGTAGTTTGTGCAGCAAAGGACTGCCTAAGGGAAACAGGTACAATAGTATCAAAGCACTAATGAAGATCAATGATTGATTTCGACCTTAAATACTGATATTCAGTAGCATGTACATATCTCTTGTCAATATGTTTCCTAGTCTCAAGGTAGAAGATGGGTTGGATGGTGCTACAAATTTCAGATCTTGGAAGACCAGGATAATCCTTGTCTCAAAACCATAAGATGTGAAGGAAAATGACTTATAAGATTTTGAGCATAAGAAGAATGAAGCAAAGGCTAAGAGGATCTCTATAGATTCCATTGAAAGGACCATTTGATTCCACATGTTGTAGTTGAAGACTACAAAAGAGATATATGATTCCTTATTGGGATTGTTCGAAATAAAGAACACTGGCAGGAAATTAGCCTTGAGGCATGAGCTTCGTAGTATTATGATTTCGAAATCAAATTCAGTTGCCACTTATCTCATGAGAGCCTCCTCGTTGAGAGATCAACTTAGTTCCATTGGAGATACCATTGATGATGCAGAACTTGTTATAGGGACTCTTAATGGATTTCCTTCTTCATGGAATCCATTTGTACAAGGTATTTGTGCATGATCTGAGTTACCCAAGGTTGATAAACTTTGGACTTATTTTATCCAAGGGGAGGCCAGAATGTTATCCAAGAACAACTTGCAAAGACCTCAAAATGAATATACGAAAGCCCTTGCAACTCATGCAAGGAAATGTAAAGGAAGAAGAAATTTTGATAAGACAAATACAGGTGGAAGAATAGATCTAGTCCAAGATCAAAACAAGGGTATTTCAAAGATCGAGTGCTTCAAATGTCATACATTTTTTCACTATGCCTCTTAGTGTTGTCAGAAGAAAAGGAAGGGAAAGCATCATGAATCAATAGTTAATGGTGATGATGATGATGAGAGTCTACCATAGAAGAGGACAAAGGAATATAAACTTGATGAGATTGCAGATAGAATTTGAAAAGAATATTTCTTTGTATCTACTCTTAGAGACACTATTACATATAAAAATGATATTTGGTTGGTCAACAGTGTTGGTTGTAGGCACATGAAAGCTTCACGATATTCTCTCATAGATTTGACAGAGAAGGATTCATCATACCAGGTGGAATGTGGAGATAATGCCAATTATGCAGTAAAAGGAGTTGGGACAACATCGTTTTAGCTAGAGTCCAAAGATTATCTACACATGAGAGATGTAGTGTTTGTATTAGGATTAAAGAAGAACTTGCTCTTTATTTCAACGTTGGAGGATAGAGGTTACAGAGTTGCAACTATAGTTGGTAAAATTCTTGTATGACCTATGGGCTTGAGCATGGACTCGCCATGAGCGATTGGTGTTTGGAAGGGAGGATTGTATAGATTGTTACGACATCAATCTTAGGCATTGGTACATGACAGTATCCATATATCTTAGTTATGGCATTGGATATTTTCATGCCTACATTACATGAACTTTCCAGCATTAAGGAGGATAGTTACAAGTCTTCTAGAGCTCCAAGCAGAGAATGAGGGTGTTTGCATGGGTTATGCATGTGGAAAGAATGCCAAGCGATATTTTTCGAACAGTGCTAGTAGGTCTAAGGGGATCTTGGATCTAGTGAATTCAAATGTATGTGGACCGATGGCATTATCATATTTAGGTGGCTTCTTGTACTATGTGACAATCATTGATGATTTCTCCCAGAAGACATGGATCTACTTCATGAAGACCAAGGATGAGGTCTTCAGCAAGTTATAGGAGTTCAGGGCTCAGGTAGAGAATTTGATAGGGAAAAAGATAAAGGTTTTGAAGTCAGATAATGGATGAGAGTATATTTCCAAGGACTTCGATGATTTTTGCAAGAAGGCAGGGATCAAGAGGGAGTGGATAGTTCTTTACAACCCTTAGCAGAATGGGGTTGCGAAAGGGAGAATAGGTTCATTGTGTAGGTTGTTAAGATGATGACTCATGATCTGGATTTACCCATGTTCTTATGGGTAGAAGCAACCAACACGACATTTTATGTTCATAACATGAGTCTTCACCGGATTTTGGAGGACAAGACTTTTGAGGAGGCATTCGCAAGAGTGAATCCATAGGCTAGTCATTTGAGGATCCTTAGTTGTCCAGTATAGATCCACATGCCCAAGGAGAAGAGAAATAAGTTAGAACCTTCTGGGAAGAAGTATACTTTTGTGAGATACAACTAGACATTGAAGGCCTACAGGATCTACATTCCAAGACAACATCAGATTGAGGTTAGTCGGAATGTTACTTTTGATGATGAGGTAGCCTTCAAGAGTTCTAGAGAGTCCCATATCGATATTGATAGCGAGGAGCATGAGGCTCCAAAGAATGGGGATACCTCTAGTCCTCATGTTCATCCTTTAGACTATCAGGAGGAGTCAATAGAGCCAACAGAGCCAGTGGACCAACCTAGAGATGTTGCAATGACCAGGAAGAGTTGGCATGGCTTCGTGACACATTGCAGGATGTTAAGCAGCATGCAGCTCTCAGGGGTACTTTCAAGGAGAGAAGACGACCACAGAGGTTCTAAAGTTAGCTTTCGAGCCACCATTGCTTAGCGATTGGATGCAATTCTCAACTAGATGAAATTCTAAGCAATGGTGGGTCATTGATGACCTTCCAATTATAAGGAGGCAGTAGGCCAATAGGTTTGGAAGGATGCCATGATGGAGGAGTATCATTCCATCATGAATAATGATTTGTGGGAAGTAATTATGAGACCAGAGGGGAAGTTGGTAGTGACTTCCAAGTGGATCTATAAGATCAAGCATGCAATAGATGGAAACATCGAGAATTACAAAGCGAGTTTTGTGGCAAGAGGGTTCTCCCAGAAAGAGGGAGATGACTATGAGGAGACCTTTGCTCCAGTTGCTAAGTACACTTCCATCATGATTATTGTTTCTCTTGCTTTAGTTATGGGTTGGAGGTTACATGAGATGGATGAAAAGACTGCTTTCCTCAATGGTGTGATTAAGGAGGAAGTGTACATAGAGAAACCTCAAGGATTTGTGATACATGGGAAGGAGTCCCATGTTTGCATATTGAATAAATCTTTGTACATACTTAAGCAGGCACCAAGAGCATAGTATTCTAGGATTAATGGATACTTCATGAGTTTGGGTCTCACCAAGAGTGGTGTGGATATTGACCTTTACTTCATGGTTTTTGATGGTGATCATTTGATCTTGGTGTTGTATGTTGATGATATGTTCCTTATTGGGGAAGAGAGACACATTATCGGGTGAATGAGGGAGTTGGATTCCAAGTTTGAGATGAAGGATCTTGGTTTAATGCATCATTTATTGGGATTGGAGGTGTGGCAGAGACTAGGAGAGATCTTTTTTGGACAAGGGAAGTACACATTTCAAATCTTGAGGAGATTCAGTATGATGGACTGCAAGTCCCTGGCTACACCTATGGTAAAAAATCTGAAAAAAGTTGAGTGATCACTTCAAATTTAGATTTGGTGGATCCCACTATATACACATTAGACAAATTTTGAGGTCTAAGACTCCTAGGGAATATTATAAAATTACAGTGAAAATAATAAAATGAGATTAAATTACATCATCAAATTTTAAAGGGAAAAAATCAAAAACGATTTTTTCAACTCGTATTCTCAACTTATCTCCCAACAAATTTACTCAAATTTCAAGCGAGAGCACTCACTGGATGTGAAATTTAATTCCTCGTCCAAGGAGTACCAATGTTGCATACTTTCGATGGACTGTGCTACATGAAAAATGAGATATACATGAAAAGATGTGATTGCAATCACGTTTTTTTTATGTATTTCGCACTTTTTCGTCTAGTGAAGTCCATCAAAAGTATGTAACATGGGTACTCCTTACATGAGGAATTATATTTTTCATCCAGTGAGTGCTACCACTTGAAATTTGAGTAAAACCATAGAGAGATAAGTTGAAAATGTGAGTTGAAAATGTGAGTTGAAAAAGTAGTTTTTTATTTTTTTTATTTTTTTACACCAAAAATGGTGAATCATCCCCCATGGTTGACATCATCATCTTGAATCCTATTAGTTCTCATAAAGTTGATTTTGGTTGTACATTTTTGTTTCGAGGCCCATTTTAGACCTCAAAATTTCTCTAATGAGGTGTTTATTTGGATCCTTAATGTATTTGGTTAACACCAAGCTAGATATTTGCTTTGTAGTGAAAACCCTGAGCCATTTTATGGTTGAGTTGAGGCATGTACATTGGGTTGCAGCAAAGCATGTGTTGAGGTACTTACATGGTACAGCTGGATATGGTATGATATATGTCTTAGGTGGTGAAATGAGATTGTAGGGATATGTTGATATTGATCGGGTCGAGAGTGCAGTAGACAGAAAGAGCACCACAAGATGTTGCTTCAGTTTGGGATCAACGATGATATCCTGGATTAGCAAGAAGTAGACTTTTGTCACACTTACTACAGCGAAATCAGAGTATATCGCAACTAGTGTCATAAGTCAAGAAGAAATGTGGCTTCGAAAGCTGCTTGCAAGACTATTTTATCAGATGCTAGAGATGACCTTGATATATTGTGATAATCATAGTTGTGTCAAGGTTTTAGAGAAGGCAATGTTTCATGACAGGTCAAAGCACATTGAAATCAAATATCACTTTGTCTGAGACATGGTGAAGAAGGGAGAATTGAAGCTCTAGTACATATCCACAGATGATCAAATTACGGACATTCACACCAAGCCTCTACCTAAAGGAAAGTTTGTATACTTCGTATACAAGTTTGGCAAGATGCAAAATGTCTCCCTCGTTGAGAGGGAGTGTTGATGTTTTTGTGACATCAGGCAGACATTCTCCCATGGGGTCATGTTAATTTGATTAGGGGATGATACATTCACCCATGGGGCCATGTTGATTTGGCTAGGGGTGAATGGCCTAAGGGCAGTGTTTCTCGCATGGGGCCATGCTAATTGGGCCAGGCTAGGGGAGATTGGCCCACAATGCTCACATTGTTTTCTCAGGGATGGAGTGATCTATTTTTTTATAGAGTGATTTTGATTTGTTTATGTAATGGGGTTTTTCACCCATTAGTGGAATAAACAATTATATTCTAATGTTGAGTTGTAAATTAAATTCCGTAAGTGAAGGGGTTTATTGTGATGAGGTGCCTCTTTATGGGTCTCCACTCAACGTTAGAGCTCTATATAAATAAAAAAGCATGTGAGTAGACAAATCATGAACATAGCAAGCTCAATTGATCTTTTCTAGTGGAGGAGAAATTTGGCTAAGGAGATATCTATTACTAGAGATCATCTTTTATGTTTCCTTCATCATTTATATCTCTCTTGGAGGCCACACGTGTGATCTGTACAATCGAGTTTGACCATCTTAGACTATAGTCACACATGTGAACAATTGACCGCAATTTGACTTTGACCATAGGCACACGTCTGAATAGTTGACCAAGGGTTTGACTAAGTTGATCGCACGCCAAGTTTGATCACAGGGTTGAATTTGACTAGGTCGTTCCAACGTTGACTTCTATTTTTTACTAGTTTGACCAACATTGAATTACAATTGTTTGACCTAGTTTAACTGGTGTTTTGACTAGTAATGTTGGCATAGATTTCTAGACAAATTTTGATTTGTAAACCTTGTTGAAAAGACAATTTCTCCTCAAGAAAAGATTGTTGGGTTTTCTCCCAAGATTGGGTTTCCCAAGTTAAAAATAGTGTCTATTGTGCATGGTTGTATTTCTATGATGTTTAATGTTTCCTCTACATTTACAGTTGAGATTTTTGTGTGTAATTATTCAATGACATCAATGGCATGAGAAAGAGTGTTTGAAAATCATCAAGAAGTAATCATCAAAGCATAAAATTGTATTCTAGTGCACTTGCCATAGAATTTCGACATGTGTCATGTGGCAGGCTATATAGGTGACATGTGGCAGGGCCATACAAGTGACGTGGTGAGACCTAGAGTTGACACGTGGCAAGGGCAATGATGTGGCATTTGGTGTAGCATTCTGTGGCAGTTGACTCAGTAGGGAACTGGGCTTTGGGCATTGATTGTATGCCAAATGGACCAATCCTACAGCGACATGTGGACTAATCACGTGATTCCATGTGGTGCCCTGATTGGACAAAATAAACATAACCACCACAGAATGACTAGAAGGGGAATCGAAGCCCTGACCTCATGGAAGCAAGTAGAACAACTTCACCAACAAACCAATGAACTATTTGGAATGGAATTAGAATAACTAAATTTAAAGTTTAGTTATAACATAATACCACATATGGGAGGTCTGCGAGCTCGACTCTAAAACCTCCCGTAACAAACACCTCTCGTTACCTCCGCCAACCAATACACCAATGACATGTGACTTAAAATGGCATCGACCACAAGTATATTTAAAGAATGTGCACCGGGAGTATTGGTATATGGCGCAAGCCCCTCAAGTTCAACTTCGGGTCGATTGTGGCTTAAACTTTAGAAATAGGACCCATTGCTACCATCCCAAGGCAATCGAATGTTGATCAAAAAGGAGGAGCCCTTGGCTTATGTTAGCAAGTTTATCACTACGTATGTGATAAATATACCCTTTTGTGCCCTTTTGGAAAGCAGAGAAAGGAGAGTGTTTTCTAGGGTTCTTAGAGGCTATTGTACAGTTGTAGAATAAAGAGCCAACTTTTGAGATTGACTTGATGTAAAGATTTCATTTTGCATCATAATTGAAGAGGCCACTCCATTGAAAGCGGACCCAAAGACGTAGCCCACACTGGATGAACTTCATTATCAATCATGTTGTGTTGTTCTTATTTTGTTGCAATTATTTCTTTTGTTCATAGTCCTTTCAATGTTTTTAATCAAGTTTGGTATTTCACATTCTATTTAAGAAGACAAATCATAGGCTTATAAATAAAAGATCCTGATCACTTTCATAAAGTCATTTTTGACAAATTTTGTAATATTATAACTTCCATTTTCAATGTATTATTCCTATAACTACTAGCTATTCCTTCAACAATCCTATCTAGCCAAATATGTCAATTTAATCATTCATGTTTAACTTGAAAATTATCTCTATATTCTCACTCCTAAATCTCTATATTCTCACTCCTAACCTCATTAGAAGCTAGAGAATTCAAAGCTTGAAGTAGGACAAATTTCACATCAAGGTGTTTGAATACTACACAAAGGGAGAGGGGGGGAATTAAAATCACCAGTCATACAATGTTATCCCCCCTCCATCAAGATGTATAAAACCTCCATGTGGTGAGCAACTACCAAAAATAGAATTACATTACTAGTGATTCTTGTGCTAAAGTCACCTAAGCAACACTACCATAACAAGTGCCTAATCAGTGCTACCATAGTAGCTCGCCTCAACAACTCATGTTATTGGAATTTGCTTCAACTCAAGAAGGGAAGTGAAAGTGGGAAGTTATCATTGAAAAATTGGGGTTGATATTGGCATGGAGAGGGTGATATCTACCTTTTCCAACCAAATAAATAAAATAAAATGGTGGGAGTGTTGGGTAAAATATATTTGTTGAAAAAGAGTGATGTGAGGGATTGCAAACATTCTAGCCATATTATTTTAAAATAAATTCTTATCCTAAAATGAGTTTGAACCCTTCTTATTTTTCTATTTTAAAGAATGGAGGTTTTTGTGATCATTTATTGTTACTATTGTTTTTAATTTTAGTAATGAAGGCTTTTTTTTGGTGGAATTCCTTTTACTTGTTGCAAAAATAATATGAAGTGTTCCCTTAATGTCCTAAAAAAACATAATTTAAGAAAAAGAACCATTCAAATTTTGTAAAATGTAATGTATATTTTTACAATTTAGATTAGAAATAAATTTTGTAATAATATTTTTTCTTAAATGAAAATTTTTGAGTAAAAAAAATAATTTAATATAGGAGTCAAACAAATCATTTTAAAAACTACCAAAAAATCATCACTGAACTTCAATTTTAAAAAATTAAGGGAGTGGAAGTTGCAAGCTTTACATCAAATTTAAAGATAAATAATGGAGGCTTATTCAATTATTTTTGTAAATTTACCTAAAAATGAAAAACATTAAATAAAATACTAGCTACTTTGTTATATTACAAGTTTAAAAAGTTAAGAGGTTAGAAGTTTGCTTGTCATCCTTTCCCCTACCACAAAGGCCAAGCATCAATAGATCAACAATCACACCCCTTTTCTTTAGAATATTTTGATAATTTTAGAGTGAAGTACAACTAGCAATCTAGATCATAGTTATCAAACTCGAGATCAACAATCACACCCCTTTTCTTTAGAATATTTTAATATTTTTAGAGTGAAGTACAACTAGCAATCTAGATCGTAGTTATCAAACTCTGACCAAATTAATTCAGACTTGGTCAACTCAGTTGAGTCAACCTTTACCCTCATCAACTCAACTTGTGAATTGGCTCAGGTGACTAGTTCGAGATCAAGCCAATGGAGTCAATGCTTGACTTAATTGGTTCATTACTAAAATATTACAACTCAACTAACTCTATCTTTACTTGATTGAGTCAATCCCCAGAACCCACTGTCACAACCTATATGTGATTAAAACAATTCTTTTCTAAATGCTTAATGGTATATGTATGTACCATGAGCATACTTTCCACAATTCTTTTTTAAATGCTTAATGGCATATGTATGTGCCATGAGCATCCTTTGCACGTTATCTCTTAGCAATTTGAAATTGTGATTGGGAATCATTAAAATATACATCTTTTAATTAAAATTTAGCTATTGTATGCATTTTTGAGTAAAACCAAATCATTGAAATGAGGTCAATCCTAGTAGTCTAAGACCAAATTGACTCAACTGATTTGAATCCAAGTCCAAGCTTTAAAACAATGATCTAAATTAAGGCTTTACTTTTAATTTCTTTCAGACCCTTCTCTTATAGAGACCCTTCTCTTATAGAAAAATCTAAACGAGGTCTCTAATTTTGATTTCTTCTAGAATTAGTGAACAAGTCCCAAAACATTTTCAAAATAACTATTCGGCAATATAAAAAACCTACTTTTTTTATATAAATGGGGAACATTTGCTTGCAAGTAATGATTTTACAACTTCCCAAAGCAATCTAAAAAATCAAAACAAAATATTAGCAACTATGCCACACAGTGATTGTGTTGATGCACATGACAATAAAAACCTTTCTTTTCACAAGTAGTTTGTATGATAAACAAACAAAATTTTAAATTGATATAGCATCATAGATTAATAAACTATGATTGAAAACAAATAAAGATTGAAATAACAATTTTAGAAAAGATTGAAATAACAGTTTTAGAAAATTATAGATAATAGTGTTACACCGGTTACCTTGTCTCAAGTAATTAAGTGTTTTGAACTTCATGCAAAGAGGCCTCAAGGTTAGTCCCTCAAGCTACTTGTATTTGTTGTGTCTTACTCTATATTCCTACTAGTTCAGAGGTTGTAATCAGCACCAACAGATTTACCTCAAATATCATCCACAAAACACAAGAAAATGCCCAACAAAATTTTCCTGGGAAAACTAAAAAGCCACTGACTCATTACCTCAAATATCATCCACAAAACACAAGAAAATGCCCAACAAAATTTTCCTTGGAAAACTAAAAAACCACTGACTCATTATTTATAATATAACCAAAAAAATAATTAAAAAGTGCCCAACAATTACTGCGACCATTATTTATAATATAGCCAAAAAATAATTAAAAAGTGTGATAATATTTTACTATTATATTTTTTATAAAATTATTAAATATTACTCAAAAAATGGTGGAAATATATCAAACGCTCATTCATATAAAGAAAATTGTATTTATAATAAAAATCCAAAAAATAATTAAAAAAGTGTGATAATATTTTACTATTATATTTTTATAAAATATAATTAAATATTAACCCAAAAATAGTGAAATTATATCAACACTTATTCATATAAGAGATACTAATTATTTTTAAAAAAGTTTACTTTTATGCATTGTAACACTATTTTATAAATACTACTAAATAAAACCAATTTTTAATCACGATGATATTGTAATACTTCTCTACTTTTGGAGAGGTGCATTTAGCGTTTTCAAATCAAATTAAAAGATTATAAAGCCATAATACTTGTTTTCCCCTAATAAATATACAAATAATAATAATATGCACGGAATGTTAATATATTATCAAACTCTCTGCTTGAAAAATCCCTCTACTGCCCACAACTCTTTGATAGTAATGGCACTGCAATTTAATGTCCAGAGCTCATTTTAATAGAAGGTAAGGGCTATGACCAAAATAACAAAACCCTTTAGTGAATATTTCCAATCCCTATATTAGTCAATTTAAATTTGTATCTAGGTTGCCTTGAATTTAAATCTTTACTGAGCTTTTACAGAATACATCATTCTTACTACTAAAATTTATTATCTTCAATTTTTCTCTTAATTAAGGAAGTACATGGTTGAACTTGATCTTATCCTTGGCGACTATTGAAACCGTTATTTTTACAATTAGTCTATTGAATATGCGTGATTTGCGGGTTTGCTGCATCTTTACTGTGTAATCATGTTGAAGAGAACTTCAATTAAGTACCTTGGCTTACAGCTATATAAATTCTAAGCAAACAAATAAGTACTAGCGACTAGAAATTTTAAACAAGCTAAGCATCCACTTGTAGTACCAATTAGATAAGTTTACTTAGGCCGATAGCTTCGAAAGTTCGGATTTGTTATGCCATTCCCTCGTGCAGTAAGGTACACCACAGGCTTTAAAGTTTACTGATTCAATGCAGAGTCACTTGCAGTAACATTATATATATAATTTCGTGCCATGAAAAGACGATCATACCTGCTTTTCAAAATAGAGGTTTCCAGCCTCATGGAAGGATAGATGTAAGCTTTCTTTAACTATTAGGATTAATGATTTTCCATTCTGAAGCCATAACGTGTTGAACAATCCATATTTACTGACCTGGTATCAGTAGTTCCGTCAGCAACATACAACACTATCCACACTGATTCGTTACAACATCATTAACTTCATGGATGCACATCGAATGTCAAGGACAACAATGTAAAATATAAAACTGTAACATTGCATCCAATAGATATTGGCCAGATTTTTTTTTAACCAATGGCAGGTCAAAAGCCTTCCTTTCTGATTAGGTTCATCGATAAGTGGGTTGAATTCATTACTGCATAGCTGCCTCCAAGAAAGGACAAATTTTGACGCTTCGAAATTGTGAAGCCCAAAAGCAGATCAAATTTCCATTATATACTTTTACATTTTATTCTCGAACTCCCCAGAAACCTGGTAGCATTTGGCAACTACTAATCTCCAGGAGATTCTGGGCAACAAATAAATTCAATGCTGAATTTACCCTCACAGGGAAAATAAAATACATTTGAAATTAGAGACTGCTCAGCAAGCAAATGCCACCATTTTTACCGTACCTGTGAAGAACTGCTGAGCCATAATTACACTATATTGAACTAGCAGCAATGCATTTCATAGAGATAACCTTCAAGAATCCTGTGCACCCTTTGGACTATGCAATTGTTCTCCATTCAATAACTGCAGATGCTGAACAGTTTCTTGTGCTTCCAAAAATAGAGAAGCAACGGTCTCTGGTCATACAAAACAAGACTTGGATATGCAGTTAGACATAGTTTCTATAGACGCTATACCTTTCTTGCAGGCAAGAAGAGAATCCAAGCAAATCATATACTTCATTGGATCTGTCTTGTAGCTTCAAGGTGAAGATGAAATTGATGCAAGACCAAAAACTCCCAACTGCTATGATTCCTCGAGAAAGATTCTGCAAATAAAATCTTGAAACCGCTTAGAGTATAGTTTAGGATCGACTGCAGATATTGAGAGGGAATCAAACTGAAGGGACTTGTAGGCATGCTCGAGTTTCTTGCTGATATCATAGTCTTGAAGGATATCTATGATTCCAAAGTGCAACACCACATCATAAACCTCACCAAACAACTCTCTCTCCAGATGAGAATCCGACTCACTGCCTGCCATCTTTTGCTCAGCCTTGGCAGGCATGTTTATGCCCAGTTGTTGCATCCCCAGCTTGCTGTCACAAAAAACATTCAGATAATCAAGCATGCAAGTTCAACTCAAGGATGGCAGTTTATGCCTATGAGAAAAGTCTATTTCTTACAATAATTTCCTAAAAAACAATTATTAAAGATTAATGACTTGCAATACACTACCTGGCTGTTCCTGGCAGGGCTACATCTACTTTACCAAATTGTATTGGTTTTAAAGGGTCACGAAGGCCATTTGACAACAGTAAATCACCATTTTGATCTGGTGTTAAAGCAACAAAGTCTGAAGGTTTAGTAGAATTCCACTTATCCTCTACTGGTCCTGCAGACTCAGGACAAAATTGTTATCATTATTGAGCTTGCTAGCTAATAACTCGCATCCATATCAGGGAAACAAAGAAGCCAACAATAAGAAAACGTGCATGGATTAAAATTATATATAAAACACAGGTTCAGGTTATGGGGTACTTGTTAAAGATATAACACGTGTACAAGACATATAACAAAAATGGAACCACAACAGCTTCTCCTATCTGAGATCTCTTATTCTCTTAATCCAGGTTTTTCACCCGAAGGGCTGTTGCTGTCCTCTTCTCCCAATAAAGGTCATTTTATATTGCATTTTTAATCATCTTAGAAGATGCCCTTGTATAAAAATTCAGATTACATAATTCTTCTATGCGAACATCAAAAACAGATACCTCAACAGGTTTTCTAATGCTCTTATTAAGGAAATGCTTGGCATTAAAAACATATTCAATTAAATATAAGGGAGATTGTGCAAAGCTATGCTCTAATTACGACTGTAATTTTTAGAGAGAGCATCAATTACGGGTTAAGAGCATCCTTGGAGCATAACAATCAGCTCTAGTGCTCCAAGATAAAATTTCAATCGTAGTGTAAGTTGAGATTATATCCTGCCTCGAATGACTCCAGTATATTCACTCACCCACACTGTTAATGTAAGTTAATGTAAGGACTATAAAGACAGAACTGGCCACACTTTCTCTCACATGCTTAGAAGGACCATTCACTTCCCATTCACTTTGTTATGCTTTCCATCCTGTAATCTCTTCCACGTATCCAAAAAAAAAATTATTACTTTTGATTCTTATCAAAGCTATTTTGATGTTTCCCAGGTCGTCAACCCCAGCCTTTCATAATATCCCTATTTCCAATACCTCTTACAGGTTTTCCCTTTCCTGTTTCCTATTTCCAGTTTTGTTGCCTCAGTTTCAGCTTTCAACACCCCTCTTTAATACAACTTTAAAAAAACAGCAAAATTACCCTTCAGATGAAGTCAACTAAACAACAGAGTTAGCCATTTTATTGTGTTTTCTGGTTAAGTCAGGAAAACAACTTACCATTAATCCTAGAAACAACTAAACCATGGAATTATAAATAGCACAATCATTTGTGAGGAGAGCTAAAGAAAATTTCTGGGAAAAAGATTAATTACCATCAAAACTTGTCAGTGTATCAATGGCGCCCTGTGGCACTCGCAACTCAGTAGAAGGCCATGGCAAATACATTTTAGCATTTTGAGGGGCTAGGAAGTGAAGACCCAACAAAAGACTGTAATCCATGATTCTCTGGGACTCCAGGAACTTGCAGTCACAATCTATTTGTCTGTAAAATATGGCATCTACTATCAGTCAAATATTTTGGGTCGAACTTCAGCATAGTGAAATTTTGAAATTACATTTCTATTGAAAAGAAAAGGTGCTCTCCAACAATTAATGAGTCTGGAGAAAGCAGTTGAACTTTGGCATAAGCATACACAGTTCACAGTTATAAAAATAAAATATAAAGAGTAGAAATTAACTTGAAATTAATTAAAGTTTACCTGTCAGAAAACAAACTCTAACGGTAACTAGCAACAAAGAAGAAAAGGATTACCTATATGGGTACACTACTAGCAGGTAAAAGATTAGTGTAGAGACCTCTTTGACATGAAAATGATTCAGTGTCAGTTAAAAGGATTGCAAATTTAGTGATCATTAATGACAATAAATATCTAACAGATAGAAGAATACTTTGGAAGTCTGAATAGAAAAATACAGAGATATGCATTTACACATGTAAGGCAAAGTCAATATCCTTTCATCATTCACAAGGCATGTGGTGAAATTGCTTATTCGATTGAAAGTGTTCAACTACCAGTTTCTTCTCTATACCAGGAGTTCTTCATTCTTGGATGCTAGTGAGCTTTCACCCTAGCTTCCACCTCAACTCCAATTTCTACAGTAGAAACATCCAGCGGCCACATTGGATCACTCCCTAAGGGTCCATCAGTCAAGGAATTTCTCCAAAGGGGCATTAGAAGACAGGTTCTCAGGGTGGACATTGACATCCTTAGCCATGAGAATGATGGTAACTTACTCCTCTTGACTTTTTGCATAATGATGTTGTATTACTGGTGTCACTAGGAAAGGGTGTCCTACATGGTATTTTTTTTCTTGCTATGGATGATAGAACCGTGAACATATTTGATGGAGTTAGTACTTTGCTTATGTTTATTTCCTATGATATGAAAGTTGTGATGGGATTTTCCCTATCTGACTTCACAGATAACATTTTCCAAACATCACCTATGTGGAAACATGTTTGATAATGTTACTATCTTTGTTGATGTCTTTTCCCTAAATTTGAATTAAATGGGGAGCACTACAAATATTTTCATGATCTAGACTTTTCCCATGGTTAGATGGCGTACTGTGGTGTAAATATCCATTGGCGGTGCACCCTAAATTGAGCCTTAAGTTTTGTTGTTATCATGGTGGACATTTTACTAGGGAGAAATATTTTTATTTGCATGGTACACAACCTTGATGGGGCATGCCCCCCTCATTGGTCCACATGTTCATGGTGATTTAATCATATAGGGATTAATTTGAGGTGGGCTACGTTCATTAACCTTTGGACACATTCTTTGATCATTCTACTGGTTTTTGACCCTATTGTGGCCACTTAGAGGCTAATTGCTTGAGCAACCTATTTCGCTTGGCATCCTTCCACACCTGCAGAGGTTTATTTGGATGAGGTTTAGGGGTTTTGATGGAGCACTCCCCTCATTCGCGCACTTTTCAAGGCATGCAACAATATTTTATTGATGTTGGACAGCATGGCACACTTCTCTAGGGTGCACTCTGTTTGAGTTTGTTGAAACTTGGGCATCATTATGGAGTTTGTTGTGGAGGAATATTATATTGATCACAGGTGTGACCACTTTGGCACACTTTCCTAGGTTGCTTGCTTACTGTGCACATGATATCAAGCAAATAGTTAACAGTTTTAGAAAACAACACATGGTTTTGCCAAGCGAATTGATGAGGCTAATCACTTTAGCACTTCTTCCTAGGGAACACTTAACATGGAGAATATTTTATAACTGATGGTTGGTTGAGGTAGTTACATGGGATAGTGTTCTAGGGCGCACCTCTCCTATGTGCTCTCTCATCATTATTGTGTTGATATTTCAGCTACACTTGGTATTGTATGGCACATGACAAGGACAACTGTCCCCTTGTATGCAAGAACTTTGAGCTTGAGGACCACATGTGGCACATTGCATGCATTTACTTTATCTTCTTACTATGCTTGGAGTTTCATCTTCAAGAGCACACATGTGGAGGAGATATTTTACTATTTGTTGAAGTCAAAGCATGGCCAAAACCCCAATTCGTCTGAGGCGAACAAAGTTCCTTTCTGAAGATTAATTACTCCAAAAGATTTGGAATATGAAATTATCCATTGAGGATATAAATATTATATTAAATAAAATGAATAAGAATGAGTATGAATTACAAATGAGAACAAGAGGCTTGCTTATATACCAAGCAAGTGTCTCTTCATGAAGAGTCATGTCCTATTAGACATGCCTCTTCCACCTAATTACTAGCTTAACTAACTATTATTTATGATTCTTATCTTTTACATTATATTTATATTATTTATATATTTTATT
>APFE031628772.1:21733-47525 GCA_000404065.3 Pinus taeda
TATATTTTATTCGTTACATCGTCGTATCTCCTTGGATTTATCTTGTTGGAGGTTGCAACCACTCCTTTATTGTATTATTTGTTTTTCACCCAATGAAGAAATTTTGGAGCACTCAGCTAGGAGAATTATTGTAATATTTTACTCATTCATGCTAAATTTTAATGGTGTGCTCCCTCTCTTACAGCTATATCTTGCACAATACCTCATATTTAGATGGGACTACCAAGGAGAAACTACTGCTCATAGTTCACATGTCAACTCTGATGGTTGAGGATATAGCTCCAATATTTTATTATTGTTTGAATTGTCATGAAGTTAGTTAGGAAAATAATGTATTTTATTATAAGTGACACTTAGTTCACTCTATATAAAGGAGCTTTCTCTCCATTTCATCACTGATTGATGAGTGGGGAGTTAGAAGTTAGAGAAGCGACACGCTATTGGAGCTTAGGAGTTGAAGCTTGATGGAGTTCCCTTGTACTATCAAGATGGATGACTAATGAAAACATGAGGTATAGCTTTCTATTTTGGATCAAGGTTTAATGCTTTCATTGTTATGAAATTTTACAGAAATTTTTCTAGTTTTCAATTAAATATACGAGCCTCAGTGTTTTATTTATAAGTAAATCAATGTGAGGAGATTTCTCCCTCTTGATTTACTTCTTGTTTCGTTTTACTTCCTTTCTTCTAATAAATAAATTGCAGATTTGGAATAATAATATATCACTTTCATATTTTCTTATAAGTGATACCTTTTAGGGCCTTCCAGGTTCTTCCTAGGGCCTTTCAAGATTTATTCCCATATAAATTTCCAGAAAGCATGGGTAAATGTAACAAACATTAGTTCCTTTGCCTTGGAGTTCATAGTACATATAATTAAAAAGGATCAAATAGATTTTCTGTTACACTGTGAGTCCCTACTATCACGAGTGAGGTGGTGAGAGGTGGAGTGATAAGGTGAGTTATGAGAGAGAGAAACTTGCAAGAGAGGGTAATGATGAGCTAACACAAAAGGAATCAGCACCATAAACATTTGATAAAGTTGTAGATTAATTTTTCAGGTCTATATGACATGAACATAGTTCTGACAATATCTACAAGATAATATTCTAACCTGTGCAAGTAGAAACATAGGCAGATTGTCTAAAAAAACTTTTTTATAAATTAGCTACTCAAAGATATACAATGTTTCAATTTATCTTATATTATGTATCACAGAACAATAACAGAAAGGAATAAATTATGACAAAAGCACTTACTGGAGAAGAGTTTGGTACCAAAACGGGTCAAGACGAAACACAAAGTCCAGGTCAAGATCCTTGAGAGTAGTTGCTTCATTAATTTCAATTTTATCTGTTGAGCGACCTTGAGACGAGCCTTTCAAATCATAACGTCTGTGTATTTGTTTTTCTGAACATAGTATATTCCCCATCACCATAAAACGGATCTGTTCAATCTCACATGTCAATTTTAAGTTGTAACGTGTATGCTTCACAATGAGTCGACAAACACAATGTCAAAGCATTTACACTTTTAAAACTAAGACAAAAATGCTTGGCAAAGACTTGATGAACAAAATCTCATCAGTTCCTTCATAAAGAAGTATTAAACCTGAAAAAGAGGCAAAAAAACAATTCATTTACCCCCTTCCATACTTATATTTCTTGTTTCTACAATATATTAATGCATCTTCTGCCCTATGGTCAAGTTTCTACATGTTACACTCATAATGATGTTCAACCAAAGTTCTCTGACAAGCAAAGAAGATGTGTAGTGAAATGAAAAGCGAAAAGCACAGACAAAGAATGTTAACATTTATCTTGAAGCATATTGAACAAGTCAAAGAAGCCTAAAACTCAAAGGCTAACAAATAAAAATTGAATGATGTCATACCTTCTGGCCTCCTACTAATTTTACACTGTGAAGGCCAAAAAACCTTGTGATCAGAGTATGTTCATAAGCACGAACATGATTATAGTAGTTTGGTAGCATTCCAAGGAGTACCTGTAACATGGCAGAACTAGTAAGGCTACAAATTGTGAGCATCAAACCATTTAAAAATATATGAAATAATGACAAAAGTAATACAAAGTGTTGCATGTATATACTCCATCCTGGCCCACGCCTTATGTTAAAATTGGCAACTAGGGCCAAACTCCATGTGGGTCATCTTATTTATGGCAGCTGATATTTTTCTTGGATCCCTCTCATCGAGAGGTGTAGGATTGATCTAAAGGTCATCCGATTCCAATAAGTATTCATGGCGTTATGAATTTATTTGTGTTATAAGACAATTCATCAAGGTCTGCCAGCAACCAAATAACCCCACATGTGCTCAACATTTTAGTATAAAAAGAGATGTCTTGAGAGTCATTTCTCACACACACTTCTATCTTGATTTCTCTCCACCTGTCTTGGGTTTTAGTGGAAGAGAAACCTAGGAGGATGCCCTAGCCACAGTCCTAAAGGATGTCTAGCCGCAGTCTGCCCTAACCAAGAAGACGCAGTCATGTAGTAAAGGAGAGAGCCCTAAGCTAGAGGCAAGGGAACTCAGTCTTAGCTGCAGCAAAGGAGAGCTGAATAGCGTGGGTATAGAGGCCTGTTTTGAAGAGGCCTAACGCTGTCCTAGAAGAGGCCTAATGCTGTCTTGAAGGAGAAGCCTCAACACTGTAAAGGAGGCTCCCACAACGCAATTTAGAGGAGGCCTCTACAAGCCCTAGTCGCTGTCCAAACGAGTGCCACAAGCTGGTGTTTTAGAGTGACCCTAACCGCAGTCCTAGGTTGCCCTAACCAGCAAGAGGGACAGAACAGTGTGGGCTGTTTTAGGATCATTTTTGGAAGACCAAATTGCTGTTAGAAAGGGCCGAGGTACCTTCCTTGAGGGCCGAGGTGGAGGAGGCCTGTTTTGGGTTTGATATGTGGGCCGTAAAGCTACAGCAAGGCTGTGTGGTAGGCCGCAGGCCATACCACCACAGCAAGGGACAGCATGGGCAGTTTTGGAGTTATGTTATGCCCTACTCTTCAGCGTGAAGGCAGAGGGTTCACACTAGGTAAGGCTGCTTAGATTAAGGGTTGTTTGTGTGACTGTTTGAGGGCTGTTGCAGCAGTCTGAGGTGCCCTAACCAGTCACCATCACAACAGCAGTACAGCAAGCATGCAAGAGATAGCAAGCATGCAAGGGACAGCAAGCAAGCAAGGTACAGCAAGCATGAAAGGGACAGCAAACATGCAAGTGACAGCAAGCAAGCAAGGTACAACAAGCATGCAAGGGACAGAAAGCATGCAAGAGACAACAAGCAAGCAAGGTGCAGCAAGCACATGATGGCAAGCAGGGTGCTGCAAGCACATTGGGACAGTATGGCAACATGGTGCAGCAATGGCACATGATGCAGTACAGTGATGGGTACAGTCATGATTGGTGAAGCATGATGAGATGCAGCACACTGATGATGGGTGCAGCATGATGACGAGGTGCAGCACAATGATAGGTGAAGGAGTCACCTTGGAGAATCAGTTGAAGCAACATGTCTTCAACTGAGTTCAACTATCTCATGCATCATCTTCTTAGAAATGATCTATGCTCTTATTTAGATAAGTCAAAAAGTTGACTTCTGTTGTAAATGTACTATCTCTCTCTCTCTATTGAACTATTGAAGAACATATAAGAAGAATTGATCAAAGGTTTCCCCACATTGGGGTTTGTCCTTGACTAGCACCACATCTTGTGTCCTCTTGTCTTGGCTTGTCTTCTGCGATCTATGTTTATGTTCTATCTGCAATTTACTTCAATGCTGATGTGATTGCTAATCTGGAAAAGATATTGAGCCAATTGTGAAAATTGAAAAAAATTGCCCTAAGCATAGAACATACCTAAAATTAACACCTTATGAAGTACTTTGCAGTAAAGACCCGTGAAGCATATCAAACATGAATGTAACATGCCGGAAAATCATAAGGTGTATTATTCATACATATCCCACAGACTTACATCCCTTCCTTGGTCACAGTCTAAATTAGAAAGCCACCCTTTCAAATTTCAGGAATTCGGTAGCACATCTTTATTTCTTTGTCACACATGATTATACTGGATAAAGAATACAGCCCATCCAATTACTTCCCAGTTCCATAAGAGCAGCCAGAGATCTATTCAGAGTTTCTTTCTTTCGATCTTGGATGCTGAGTATCCCTCACTCCTACATCCTCCCCCGCCCGCCCCCTCCCCCCCGCCCAAGGATCATACAGCCAGACCCACTGCTGGTTCCAGGGGACTTCAACAGCAAGCCAATGCCCAGTTCACCTCCCTCGCTATTAGTCATCAGACTCGGAAGCCCTTGACATATTTAGCTCAATTGCCAGATCTTCCTATCTCACTCATTCTTTCTTGGCAGGCTATTGTTTATTTGGTATCATGCCAGTCTTTTAAATGCGGGTAGTGGGAGCAATACCGCTTTTTTTTTCTTTAAGTTATTTTCGGCATTTTCTAGAAGCTGCACTTGCAGTCCCACATTGTAATTTCATACTGATTGTACTTGTCTTCAGTCCCATTGACCTAATTTTGTGGTTATTTGTTGGGCATTAATAAATTATCTATCTTATGTCCTCTTCCAGACATTGTTTGGAGATCCCAGTCACACATGATTATACTGGATAAAGAATACAGCCCATCCGATTACTTCCCAGTTCCATATGAGCAGCCAGTGATCTATTCAGAGTTTCTTTCTTTCGATCCTGGATGCTAGGAGTATCCCTCACTCCCACATCCCCCCCCCCCCCAGGATCATACAGCCCGACCCACAGCCGGTTCCAGGGGACTTCAACAGCAACCCAATGCCCAGTTCACCTCCTTTGCCATTAGTCATCAGACTCGGAAGCCCTTGACATCTTTAGCTCAATTGCCAGATCTTCCTAACTCATCCATTCTTTCTTGGCAGGCTATTTATTATTTGGTATCATGCCACGGTCTTTTATATGTGTGTAGTGGCAGCAATGCCGCTTGTTTTTTTTCCTTTAAGTTATTTTCAGCATTTTCTAGAAGCTGCACTTGCAGTCCCATATTGTAATTTCATACTGATTGTACTTTTCTTCAGTCCCATTGACCTACTTTTGTGGTTATTTGTTGGGAGTTAATAAGTTTTTTATCTTTTCTCTTCTCTTCCAGACATTGTTTGGAGATCCCAGTCAATTTAATATGTTAATTAAGAAAATCAACACTCTCAGAATGAATGAAGCACCAATTGCCTGACCATTGGGAAAATAAGCTAGGCAAGCAGCCAAAGAAACTCACTCAACTCACTACTTCAAATTTTGCAACAATATCAAGATTTCCACATTCTTTAATATTCCAATCCAATTCATAATATCCTTGAAGATTCTGAACAAACTTCACTGGAAACCCTCTCACAATTCGGAATCAAACGTCGAAGTATAAATGTAGCTTTAACATGAGAAATATAATAGCATGTAGTAAGCCTGTCTAACCATGTTGTTATTAAACTCTTTTGCAACGTGTCGCTTATTTTCCAATGCCATGTGCCAGTTCCCTCTTGACAAGGAATAGACTACAGGCACATTTTTTTATAATAAAAAAATTACTTTCATTTAATTCACATTTGCCTAATCACAACTATTATTTTAATTGGGGCAAAGACCAGATATGTCTCCTCAATAGAGTCAGTACTGAAGTCAATATTTTAAAGTTTGGGAACAAGATTCCATCATCATAGGACTACGATCAACCTTTATGGACTTCATTCAGGTGAGCTCAAAAACAAAAACATAAACAAAAAAAACAAATATATATATATATATATATGGAACCTTTACTTTAGGTTCCCAAAACTGGCTTTTAGTCACTCAACCAGTGCTTCTTGATTCACGATGTGTAGTAACTGTTCCCACCCACATATCTGGGTAACCCTAGGAGAAATAGATGAGATCTAAGTCACCAGGTTCGTGTTTGAGTTCGAGTTCGGCGACCTTGAAATTCGAATAAAGTTCGGCAACTAAAATTTTGTCGATAAAGTTCGACATAAAATTGACATAAGAAATTCAAAACAAAATAAAATAAAATAAAAAATAAAAAATAAAATAAAAATAAATAATAAGTATATATATTAAAAAAAAATCAATTTAAAGTTAAATTCAAAGTCCATAATGCACATTGCAAAGACATAAGATTATTGCTCAAACATTTAAATCATTTCGACATGTAAGAAATTTAGTATGATCATATAGTTCATATAGATACATGATAAATAAAATAAATTACATAATATGCATGTTTGATTATAAAAGCCAAATAAAAGTAACATAAATACCCAAAATACACTAACATGAATATATAATAATATAAGAAATTTACAACATACACATGCATAGAGAACAGATTAAAAAAAAAAAAGTAATAAAGGAGTAAAACCTTGTCTATGGTTATTGAGCAAACTGCAGTTTTAAAGAAAGAAAGTTTTTTATATAAATACGAAAGAAATGTCAATTATAGCTATATAAGGTTCTACTTCAAGTGATACAACAAGTTAGAGAAACCTTGCCTGAGTATACACATTATTAACATATATAGTAACAAAATGCAAATACTGTTCTGGAAAAGAAACAAAAAGAGTTAAATTATTGGTCATGTGGGTATGGACCCTATAAAAAAAACTGCAGAGTACGAAACCTGGAAATTAATAGGACAGTAAAACCCTTCATTAGAAAAAGGAACATAATTATTATAAAATTTTGTCTACAATGACTACGCATTCGCTCCAAAGGTTGTTAATAAAACTTATAGACAAAGATTCAACAACAAAAGAAGGTGATTTCAGCCAACTTAGGGCTTCTGAGTAAAAATCATAAACATAAGTAATTTTTATGTAAGCCACAAGAAAGATGAAGCCTCTTACTGGCATCGAAATCCAGTAAAAGTTAAAAGAAAATGAGCACGTGTAGCAACAATGGCAGAAGGAAGTCAAATTGAAAATATCTAACTCCAAAAATTCTCAAAACAAAATCCCAATTGTAGCAAAAACCATCTTGTGAGAAAATAAGAAGAATTCCCTAGTCAACCCTAGAATTTCATAGAAAATTATCATAAGGAAATGTAAAATAATGGTCATGGAAACTAAATTTCTTACATTTGAGTTTCGCACATACCAGTGGTAGGTATAACCCTCCGCAAACAATGAACATTGAAACCGAACCCTCCGGCATCAGCAAACAATGAAACCAAAAGCAAAACGCGCCCACAATAATTCATTTCAAAAAAATTTAAATCGAACCAAAACGATTTTTATCGAACCGAAACGAACTTAATCAATTATGTTCACATTCAAATTCGAGTTCGGCTTGAAATTCGAGTTCAACGAACTTGAATGAATAAATTCGTATTCATTTAAAGTTCGGCGAATTTCGAACTTATTCGTTCAAATTCGCCGAACCTGGTGACTAAGGATGAGATGCAGTTTTCCAGCCAGTAGCCCTACCATGATCCACAGATAGCCCGCCTTAGGTGCCTCTCATCTATTCTCCGGTCAATGCATTCATTCTTCTAGCTTATTCATCCAATGAAGATGATTCATTTATTGTGAGATACATTAACGATTTTTGTGCTCGAGTGTTTTTATGTAATTTTTAAGGACATTCTAGTATGTAGCACAATTTGAATTGGATGATTAACTGTTACTAGTTGTACACCTGTTCCCTTACATCACCTTGGTGGTTATCGCTTGCCACTAGTTACCTTCCTTAGGACGTTTCTTTCACCATCTAGGAGGGGCACAAATAGAAGGCTTTGATGATGGTAGCATTCCATATTATCCATACTTAACATTTGTCAGCATTCCCCTTTGATCCATTGTCCCATCTTTTGATTGGTTGTTGTCAATCGCTCATACCAATTCCCTGTTGACATTGTCCTATTAGAAGAAGGGGTTGTATAACCGAGATTGATGCCACTAAAAGAAAAGAAAGAGCATGAGCCAAAATATCAAAATGCACAAGAATGGCAAGGGATGTAAAAGCAACAAAAAGTCGAATTGTAGCGCGAGCTCTTCCCTCTCTTATATAGCCACTCATCCCCAAGAATATCTATGCATATCACGCCTATCAAAGTAAACGGAACTCTTTTAAGAACCTCCCAACCCCGATGAAGCGATAAACTACTCATCATGAAAAAGGTTTATCTAATTGTGATTACATGATATTAAATGAAGCTTGTTAAACAAGCTATTTAAAGAAAGAAAAAGGCAAATATAGGAGCTTGGGAAAAAAAAAAAGGAGGGAAGGCTTAGGTAAGTCAAGCAACCTAAATGCACCCTCTACAAAGGTGTTCATGGCATTATCGATATAAAGTAGCATAAGTCTATGACACAATTCATGAAGTAAACCCTAGTCCATAATGCCTATCACCTACACCTATCTTCTAAAAGGATCGGCCTAGGAACTATTCCTCCCCTTAGGGTTTGAAAGCACCTAATAGGGCCATGTGATAATCCTCCCATACTTAACCATAGTAATTTGTGTACATTCATAAGCCAATAGGGCATTCGAAGAAGATGCTTGTGTGAAGTACTTTGATGGCTTGAACATTCAATATGGCTCACTTTGATACTCTTATGGTTCTTGCACCCATGATGTTGATCTCACTTGATTCTTTGAGTATGTGTTAAATATTTGCTCCCATGTACAACCGGCATCCCTTGAAGGATTATATGATGCTTTTGCAGCACTTTAGAAAGGATGTCCAACCACTTTAATGATGACACAAGCTACTTTGACAAAGGACATTGAGCACCCTTTAAGGAGCATTGACCTACTTGACAGGCATTGCCTTGGTTTTGAGGATGTTTGGTAATGATGATGACAAGGTACTCCTTTGGAGGGGATCATACATTGTTCAAGATGATGACATCATGCCCTAGCATGATGAAGTCATCTTTTTGATGCTATGGATGATGGCATGAGCACCCTAATGAATGACATTGAGTATGTGTTAAATATTTGCTCCCATGTACAACCGGCATCCCTTGAAGGATTATATGATGCTTTTGCAGCACTTTAGAAAGGATGTCCAACCACTTTAATGATGACACAAGCTACTTTGACAAAGGACATTGAGCACCCTTTAAGGAGCATTGACCTTGGATAACCTAACACAGTTGATGATACTCTTCCCCACCTCTAAGAGCTTGGACATTGTCTATCAGAGCTAGGACGTTGACCTGAGAGATGTACCATTAAGATGCCAGGATGCTCCCAGACTATCATTGCACCTACTTGACAAGCATTGCCTTGGTTTTGAGGATGTTTGGTAATGATGATGACAAGGTACTCCTTTGGAGGGGATCATACATTGTTCAAGATGATGACATCATGCCCTAGCATGATGAAGTCATCTTTTTGATGCTATGGATGATGGCATGAGCACCCTAATGAATGACATTGGGTTTGAGGATGTTTTGCTTAATGATTGGACACCCACTTGATGAGGGCGCATGATTTTTGGGGTGAGATATGTTAGTGTCAGTATTTGCATAATGCCATCAGTGATCAAAAATCCTCTTTTCATATCATATTAGGGTCCAATTCTGAAATTTTTGTCATTCCACTAGGTCGTCATGCAAAAATTTGGTCACTGAATGTTGAATTAGGGTTTCCTTTACTCCTTTTAGAAATTTGCCCCTTGTTGGCTCGTTTCAACCTTGCTAAGTATCCATTGTCCATAAAGTTAATTACATCATGCCATCACATCAATCATGTCATCTTGAAATTCAGTCCTTCAAGGTCTCATTAGGTCTTTTAGGATTTTTCAAGGTTTCATTAGGTCATTAGGGTTTCCAAGGTTCCAATAAAACTCCATTACATTGCATAAGACCAACAAGTAAAGGGTGATCAAATAACATCTCTTCACCATGTGAAGATGATTTGTAAAGAGAAATGCTTATTTCATCATGTAATTTTATGTTCACTATATGTAATAAGTATTGTTCCTAAGCTAGCAACTCAATCTCTATATGCCAACTTCATTAAAGCAAAGTCAAATTCAAAGAGTTCTCAAAGACCATCAAAAGATCAATTTGTCAAAGGAAATAGTCAAGTGAAAAGGTAATGTTTCAAAAAGTTAAGTGAATGCCAAAGGGAGTTGTCTTTTCCCAAGGGTGTCCAAATCATCATTTTCCACAAGCACTAAACCCTAATTTTCTCTCCCACTGAGCTAGGGTTGGCTATGGAATTAGAGACATCTAAGCAGAGGAGGCATAAGGGAGGTCATTTCAGCAAGTATGAGGCCATTCCAACTCATAGACATCATGTCTCCATCATTTTTCGAGAAGTCATTCCAAGGGACAAATCATTTGCCACACATAAGTGAGAGAGGTTTTTGTCAATAATAGTCCAAGGATGAAAAACCTCCTTCAATTTTTACACAGGTGTTATGGTTTTGGAGAAATGTCAAAAATACAATTGATACAAGAGAGTTGTTGCACTTCTTGAGTGACCTTGGGAAAATCAATTGTTCTCCTAGTTGGAGTGTCCAAACTTACTTGATGAGTAAAATGATAACTAGACAGAAAGAGCTTTCCAATGAGCTATCATGAGCTCAATTGGAGTTGAGGAAGACCTCCAAAAGTTTCCTGCAAGATCACACTTCATTTTTGCACCCTCATTCTGCAATTTTTTACCAGTCTTGGAAAAATTGATTTTTGAGGGGCTATAATTGATCATTTTCAGTGCTTGATAGGTCCATTGCGTAGCCATGAGAGAGATCTTTCCAACGAGCTATCATGGGCCTCAATTTGGACTTCGAGAAGGCACTCAAAAGTCAATTTGAAGTCGGCATTGCACACTTCCTTCTGGCGCTACGCACTTGCCCAGAAATCAGCAGCATGGTCAAATTGGGACACTTTTTGAAGAAATGGAGACCACCACTGGATGCAAAAGGACAAATACATCTAGAAAAACCATGTTTCCAGCCTTAGTTTACAAAACTGGCGAGTGAAAAGGGCAAAAAACTAGCAAAAAATCATGTTTCTGCCTCATTTTTGGCCCAGGGGCTGCGCACTTGACCAGTCTTGGGAGAATGAAGATTTGGAGGGTCAAATCAAATCCATTTTGGAAACTGAAGGCAGATACAAAAACTAGACAGGACAAGCTTTCCAATGAGCTATCTTGGGCTCAATTTGGACACCGGGAAGGCAGTCAAAACGAGCCTGCAAGATGGAGGACGCACTTGACAATTTCCCTGATTTTTCACTGTTTTTCTCCGATTTCGATTTTCATCCTTGTGAATCAACTTTTTACTAATTAATTGATATGGTAAATGTAATTATGGTCTTTTACTATTACCTAGGGGTAAATACATTAGGTAAATAGACTTCATTAGGTCAAATGAATCATTTTCAATGTAATTAGGGATGAGTCACTTTGACCACCCTACACTCTAGCTATCAGTTCAGTTTTTGGTGGGAATGCTCCTCTTCTCATGGATTTGACCCCTGAGGTTGGGAGGAGTTTGTTTTGATGTCTATATCTTCCCTTTCTTCACTCTTTTCACTGGTTGGACTCAGTTGGATGTTGTACTAGTGATCAGAGACACTATTGTATCAGATTTTGGCCAATATTAATAGATGAGTTGCAGCTATTTTTTTGGGATACATGTGGTATGGATGTTTAGCATTATTTCTTCTTTGTGATCAGTTGTATGAATGTTTTGTATGCTCATAAACCATTTCATGTCTGTTATATGGTAATTTTCAAGTTGATAGGCAGAATACATGTTTTCTCATGCTCTGTCTTGGGAAAGTTATTATAATTTGTCCATTTTTCTTCAGTTTGGGAAGAATACATCTCCTATGCTCTTCCCAACTCCTCATCAATCTTAAACCATCTCACCAAATCACCTTTTAAGTGCTAAACGTTCTACCTACCTTGCCCCTTTGGATGTCTGCAATCATATCTGATTTGCCCTGACCTAGCCTCTTTGACCTAATATCCTCATCCAGCAACCCCATCAAAAATCAAATTAAAACAGCCTCTACACTTTATACCTAGCCTAACACCCTAATCCATCTAGCCCTCTTGGTTGTGATTCTTTGGAGAGAGCCCTCTCCGACTTGGTAGGGCTAGCTACCAAGTCAAAAGGTTGGTCTGTGGTTACATGAGCTGGACTCTTCCTCTGCCTTGGAGATCTAGAGGAGTGATAACAAGATACACCCCTTGGAAACATTTATTGCAAATTTCATGGAGAGACACCTTTTGGAGGATGATGATACCCTTGCAAGATACCTTACTCATATGTGTGGGTGAATTGAGGCACAATTTAATGTTATTTCATTGATTTAGCTATCTTTGGGAGTCATCTTGTGACCTCTCCAACTTGTGATCATGGATCTTTAATACTTGTAGGGCTTTTAGCCTATTTTAGGGCAAATTGACTTGGCTACCATCATATAAATAGAGGGAAGTTGATTTCCCTTGGATCATTATCACACACACTTGGAGATCATTTATTGTCTACTTGTCTTTTCTCTCTTGTTCTCTATGGAACTCTAGTGTAGCAAATTCCTCTTGGAGGATACTTTATGTATGGTTCTCTCTTTTGGAAGATTGATCATGAATCTATGACGATAAGTGCTATATAGATGTAAGTTATCTTCTTCGATCATGTTCTCGTTGATGAATTGGGGTTTGTTCAAATTTTCACCAAGGTTTTGTTGATATTTATGGCACTAAAATCTCCTTGGACAAGAATTTCATCAAGCTTCTCTTGAGATGACGTAGGTTTATCTCCCTACCTTTAAATCTCCACTAAGACAAAAGAGCACTAGGGTTACAAATTTGTGGGGCATAAGTATGTCTCCCTTAATTTTTTAAATCCACATTCATCTATCTTCCTGCATGGATTTTTACTCATAGACTCCATCAGCCCTAGATGGAGAAAGGCACTAGTATTATCTCTTGCGCCAATAATTTAAAACCTAAATATTTTCTTATTCTATTTGTTCTAAGATAAATTAGGGTTTTATTTTAGTAAAATCATACATTTTCAGCATTATTTATCTTGAATGTCATTGTCCTAGGGTTAGGATTTGTTTGTAATTAATTGGAAAGGCAAAAGTATTTATTTACATGCATTTTTCATTTCGAAATTGGGGATGACATTTAGGATTTATTGTGTTGTTATACTTATTTCTACCATGGGAAATGTAATGTAATATATTCTCTTGTTTACTCTTTATTTAGCCCTAATTTTACACTTTTTCATCATAGATTATGTGGATTTTTTTTATTGTTGTTATAAATTATTTGCTTGTTGCAATTCTGATTTTAAACCCTAGTCTATGACAACCAAGAATAATTTCTTGATTGTATTGTGTTTGGGAACCTATTTAAGCCTTTATTGGTTGATCTAAGCCTTTAGATTGAGCCATAGGAACCCTAGAACTCATATTCTTGAAATTATACCTCACCCAAAACTCTAATTGTATATCCTTTTGTTTGGTGAAAGTTTATTATAAAACCCATAAGGGGGATTTAGCCTAAGTTGAATTAGGTTGCTCCCTGAGATCTAATAAGGAAGCCTCCCTTGCATTGGATTATGTCCATCACTAAAAATAGGGGAGTTGCTACTGAGGTGACAGTGGTAGCACTCCCATTGTTGTGCTCAATCTAGCTTCCTTAGTGAGGTTTTGCACTAAGTAACTAGATTTTGCAGTAATAGTCCCAAGGCAAAGACCCATTAATCTAGACAAATTTGCAAAAGTTCAAAATTTCAAATCTTACAAGGCTCATACACAGCACAAGGTTTGCCATTGTAATGGAGAAACAAACCACAATTATACATTAGAAGCATCATGGCCTTAAATCAAAGCGAGTGTTACAATTAAGACATCTCTTTAGCAATAAGTACTCCAATTGTGTCCAGGTTTCTTGTTCTTGGTCATGTGAATTATACCTCTTGTAGGTTTCCCATTACATCCAATTTTTCCGAACTGGGGCACATCTTATGCAACTAACCTTGGGACAAACCATGAGGTAAAGAGGAGTTGATGCTAGATTTTTGGGATATTTACACTCCCAAGAAAAATGAAATGGGCTTAGGACAAGTGAATGTTTACACTCAATGTCCAGTGGTTGTTGCTAAATAGGTAGCAAAAGCACTTCAAGTAGATGTGAATTGACAAATTCGTCAAAATTGGTTAGTTTGAATTTCATATTTTTTAGTTTTAAAGGAAGATTTAGCTTAGAAAACATCATCTCACGACATCTTTCTTGAAGCTTCCAAGGATTTCACAATCGCAGGGTATTGGGCTCAAAAAGTAGCATATGGTGCTTCAAGTCTTTATCAAGATCTCCAGCCTCCTCGAGGGTCAAACAAAATTAAGAAAAGTTTGTTCTCATGGTTGAATCTTTCGGACCTTAATAAAGGGGAATAATCTTCCTAGAAGATTTTTTTGGGAACTTGTTGCTTTATAGGAAATATAAAGCTATTATAATGGACATTATCTTAGTGTCTGAACCAAGATCGAGATTCAAAGTGGTTTTCAATGAAATTGGACACACATGCACTTTATGGGTGGATCAAGCAAAGCCCCCCAATTTGTGATATTGTAAATAAGACATCATGAATGACTCAAAAGAAAAGACACTTAAAATAACTAATGATATATGAAGATCACCATATCTCACGACATTTTTCCTGAAGCTTCCAAGGATTTCACAATGGTAGGATCTTGGGCTCAGCTCAAAAAGTAGCATATGGTGCTTCAAGTCTTTATCAAGATCTCCAACCTCCTCGAGGTCGAACAAATCCTTTTAATTAAGAAAATTTTGTTCTCATAGTTGAATCTTTGGGACCTCAATAAAGGATATAATCTTCCTAGAAGAATTTTTTTGGGAACTTGTTGCTTCACAAGAAATATAAAGCTATAATAATGGACATTATCTCAGTCTCTTAACCAAGAGAGAGATTCAAAGTGCTTTTCAATGAAATTGGACACACATGCACTTTATGGGCAGATCAAGCAAAGCCCCTCAATTTGTGATATTGTAAATAAGACATCAAATATGAATGACTCAAAAGGAAAGTCACTTAAAAGAACTAATGATATATGAAGATCATTGTGTGCCTTTAAACGCAGAGCAACTAGATTGCTCATTTTTCATCAATCTCTAAGTAAAAAGCATAGGCTAAGCGAGGACGGCATTTAGAAATTGCCTATCTGTGCAATGGCAAAGAAAGGAACACATAAAGCATATTTTCTAAAAGTGTGGCTTTGCTAGGGTCCTTATGTAAAGACATCTCCCTATGCTTGTTTCCTCTTGTTTCTCCATCCTCTCAACTAGAAGACAGCATATTTTCTAGAATTGTGGTTTGTTAGGGTCTTTATGAAAAGGAATTTCCCTACATTTGTTTAACCTTGTTTCTCCACCCTCTTCACTTAAAGATTGTTCTTCTTAGTGATTCAGTGTTGTGTTACGCCAACTTTCAACCTTGGTCCACACGTTGATTGATACCTCTATCTTTTTCTTGATCCAATCAATATAAATCTACCTTTAAAGGTCACAAACATACTTATGATAGTTTTTTTTTTCATATGCTCAAGTTCTTGGATGAAATAGTAATTCAAATACCTACTAAAGGTCATGTTTTGTGAAAATATAATAGGGCCTCAATTATGGGGCACAATCTAACATGTTGGCTCTTCTAGCCTAGATCAAAAGCAAAGCTCTTAACAAAACAAGATGTATTCACTGAAAATTGTCAATATAAATCAGTGTTTTGCCAAAAAGAAAGAATTAAAAAGGAACACTCACAAACTTTAAAGCAAGTAGTTGTTCATTCCCCAAGATTCATGTCTGGTTATAAAATTGTAAAATTGTTGGATCTCCTCCTCTCTTTGTCACTCTCTCTCTCTTGACAAGTTTTGAGTTGTCCAAAATCACTTAGTATTTGGTAACATCATACCTCTGTCATGGTTTTATACATTTATCCATATATTCTGATGTTATGCCTATGTATGTTTCTTTATTTATATTATTTCGACATTTCTAGGAGTTGTGCTTGCACTCCCACATTGTATTCATATTGGTTGAAGTCCTCAATCCCATTAACCTATTTTTGTGGTCGTGTGTTGGTCATTAATGTAATTATCTTATCTTATCGCAGTGGCTTTGGGTCAATGTTTTTGGCCCATGCTTTCAGCCAATGGTTTTCTGGTCGATTGTATTTTGGCTAATTGTTTCGTCCATTGTAATCAAATTTTGGTCAAGGAATTGGGGTTTCAGAGGTTGGTGAAAATATTTATATATTGTATTGTGCATGGTTGAAAATATAATGAAAATAAAAAAAGGGTAGAGAAGCTCTAAGAATGATGGTTTTCCCATTTGGGTTTCCACGATAAAAAGATATTTGTGAGTGGTGTCTAAATTCCATTATTTATGTTTTGTTTTAACTTTAGAATCTATATGCAATGTTTATAGATTCTAAAGTCCATCGACTCAAATGCCTCCTTTCATATGACTCCTCATAGGGGTTGGTTTCATCAATATGAAAGGTGTGATGATGACATCTTACTAGGAGATGATTGGCCAACCAAAATCACAAGACGTGGAAAAGTCAAGTTGCAATTGAAACATGGAAAGGTTAGAACACTTCTTGGTATTTTGCACATTCCATATCTAGCTAGAAACCTGATATCTATGGGTAAGATGGTTGATGCAAGTGTACATGTTATATTTGAAAAGGATAGAGTCAAGGATCTGCCATACTGGGTTGATGCAAGTAAGGATCTGCCATACTTGAGGTATGGCAGATGGCTATAAAAACAACATTTCAACATGGGGACTGTTGAATTTCCACGATACTTGAGTCTAGTGTAGAATCTTACAATCACTGACGCTAGCAATCCAAGTATCACAACAAACTACTTTGCACAGCGAAACAATATACAACAGTAAATCCACTAGCGCATAAAATATAGACAACTTTTTACAAAACCCAACTTCGTTATATTAACAAACTGATAATACAACAGTCTAGGACTCTCATACCAGGGATAATGGCTCTCATACATCCATTAGTACAAGAATACAAGAACAAGATACACTGACAGTCTAGCTAATGTAGTGCAAAATCACAGCTTCTTTATCGTATTCTAAACACACTGCAAGTCCTTCACTTTTGTTTTGCAACACTGCCTCTATCACTAGTCCTAGTCCTTTAGGTCACTAAACTTGGCTCTCCAATCTACCCTCTAGTTGATCATAAGTCCATCTACAACTAACACATAGGGTCTTCATGCTCACTAGTTGCTCCTTATTCCTTCAAGGCCACAACATTTGAGTCTTCTTGCCCATTGTACTCCTTAGCTACTTGGGGACTTCTTCCCACTATCGTCTTCCTGTTTTGCTCCAATGAAGACAAACATAGGGCAAGAGGGTTGCCACCTATCATTGTCAAACGTCCTTCTTGCACAATGAACTTGGGCTATCCAAAATTGCTCCTCTGGCTGATCAGACCTTGAGCTCTTCTCTTCTCTGCCTCTTCTAGTAGCCCTAGAATCCTTCATAAGGTCTGCACTTAGGGCAAACTTGGAACACTTTCTCGCTGCCCTCCAACAGTCCACAAGTGTCCAACCAAATTGTCCAACTAGACTCTACATCCACTTAGCAATACATCAATTCAAAGGGAGTAAACATACCTTTGTTCCTCATAATTCTTTTGATCCCTTTAACCTTGGCTTTTGTGCACAATATGAGATCTTTGGTCTGCAAGTAGGGCAAGTTGTAACTTTTGTTACAACCCCAAACTTGCCCTCAATCTCCTTCAAATGCCTGCAGTGAACATTCTTCTACACGTCCCACCTACTTGCTACCCTTTAAACTCCTTTCCAGCCTACTATAAGCCTTTTCGGCCCTCAAAAAGTCACCTACAGGAGCTCGACTTGTTCAAGGATCTCCACTTAAGGTTTCGAACTTGTTATACCAAAAAACTAACCACAAATTAGGCACAAAACTCCCCAATAGAACTCTTCTCCTCCTCATTGGCTACTCCTCAAAACTTGGCCTGCAGTCACAAAAGATAACCATAAAACCAATCCTCTTTCTCCTTTGCTAGGTTGCCTTGGTTTTGCGGCTCCCTCTGAGGTAAGTCCTCTTTGATGTTTGCACTTGGATGATGCATGAATGTCCTCCAACAAACCTTTATTTATCTGCAAACCATGGGTGTCAACAAACTGCCCTTGTGGCACACTAATACATCAGGCCAACTTGACTTATGTGCCACAAAACCCACCAACAACATAAATAAATATGTATCTTCATTTCTAGACCTCATATTTGAATGCTTGAAGTTGCCCCTTGCTCCTTTAGGGGTCCTCTAACACCTCCAAGCATAAAATCATTCAAACCCCTTGTGGTTTCAGACCCACAAGCTTGGGTGGAAAGCCCACACCTTGGGTTCTAAGCCCACAAACCACTTTGTGGCGCTCCTTCCTCCAAACCCCGAACACTAAGGCTTCGAGTACCTCCCAAGCTACTAATCTCAACACTCCCTCTTAAAGAGGGAGGTACTTCCAAGACTAGGAAGTAACTCGTCATCACTATCATTGATCGCAACAATTGCCCAACTCCTGGCACTCATCACTGTAGCAAACCTTGTAGTATGACCTACGCCCTTCTCGGAAGTGTCACTATCACTGGAAGTCTCCTGCTTCTTCTCCTAAAATTCTCTCTCCATGATTCCTTCTTGCTAGATGTGGAAGCACCCTTGCTCCCTACTGACCACACGCTCTTCATGGGATACACATTCTCCATCTAAACCTGCAAACTCCCTCTAGAACTTGGCTCCCTCTGAACCTCTAGAACGTGGACCTTCTTCTCTAGAACACATACCTGCACCTACTTCTCTAAGACCTATACCTGGTTCTGCTTCTTCTCATGATCTTTAGGCTTGCCCGTCAACCTATATAAACCATGCTCTAGAACTCCAATCACAACACCTACGAAGCTAGAGCCTCTAGGCCTGAGTCTTGTCTTTCCACCCTGGAACAGCACCTCAAACCCCTTATGCTCGATTTCTAAGACAAACATCATGTTATATCAGAGTCCTAGTACAAACAGTACATCCTAAACTCGCATCACCTGACTTGACTCCATCCTGAATGTCGTGACACATGATCCCCTAATCTCTTTTTGACTCTTGTCACCCAACACCATCTGCAACTTCAAGTCCCACTCAGCTAGAGTCTCGAACACATCCCGTGAACCTGTCATGTGGTTTGATGCACCACTGTCCATGCACCATGCAGCCTCGTCGATGGTACCTTGTAAGAAATAAGAGATCAAAGCAAATTCCTCATTCTCCAATCTCCTGGAGAGATCATCTATCTCAGTAGGAGTGGCGACATGTACGACCTGCTTTCCTTTCTTCTTCTCATCATCTCCCTTCTTCTGCATCGAACACTTCGTCAAAAAATGACCCATCTCGCCATAGTTGAAACACTTGATCTTACTCAAGTCATTCTTTTGCTTGCCCTTCATCCTCACTGCAAGTGCCACTTCATCGTCTAAACCCTTCTTGTTTAGACGAAGATCCTCATCTCGCAACTCTTCCTAAATGAAGTCATCCCACAAACTGTTGCAATCTGGCAACTTGTCCCTGTCAATGATCTGCTTGATGAACGGCTTCCACTCTGGAGTAAACCCCTTCAAGTCAATCCTCACCATCTCAAAATATGAAATAATCTCATTGATGGCAGCAAGCTCATCTCGAACTTGACACAACCTCGTCAAATACGAAGTCACCCCTTCACCCTGCATCATCTTGGTGGCCTTCAACTTATCCTACAATACCAATACCTGGTTCTCGTTCTTATTATGGAAGAAATTCTGAAGAGCCTCCCACGTCTCATGGGCAGTGTTCTTCCCGAACAAATGAGGTATTAAGGACTTCCTGACACCGTTTAGGATGATCAACTTCGCCTTAGTATCCAACTCTTCATACACTTCCAACTCCTTAGGGTCAGTCGGCTTCTTGATTGCTTTCTCGACAAAGTCCCAGATCTTGTTCACCATTTGAAACAACTTGATCCATTCCTTCCATGGACTATAGTTGGACAAGCCTTCCAACCTGTTCTCATACCAGAGGCCAACTTGCAACTTTGACATTGTTGTGAGCCCTTCAACAACAATGTGACCACTTAAGTCGTACTTCGTTGTACGCACTCTAATTCACTGGCCCTTCAAAGTAGCTTTGATACCTCATACCATGTTGAATTTCCACCATACTGGAGTCTAGGATAGAATCTTACAATCACTAACGCTACCAATCCAAGTATCACAACAAACTACTTTGCACAACAAAACAATATACAACAGTAAATCTACTAGTGCACAAAATATAGACAACTTTTTACAAAACCCAACTTCGTTATATTAACAAACTGATAATGCATCAGTCTAGGGCTCCCATACCAAGGATAATGGCCCTCATACATCCACTAGAACAAGAATACAAGAATACAATACACTGACGGTCTAGCTAATGTAGTGTACAATCATAGCTTCTTTGTCGTATCCTAAACACACTACGGGTCCTTCGCTTTCGTTCCGCAACACTGCCTCTATCAATGGTCCTAGTCCTTTAGGTCACTGAACTCGGCTCTCCAATCTGCCCTCTAGCTGATCGTAAGTCCATCTACAACCAACACATAGGGTCTTCACGCTCACTAGCTACTCCTTAGTCTTTCAAAGCCACAACATTTAAGTCTTCTTGCCCACTGCTACTCCTCTACTACTTGGGGACTTCTTCTCACTATTGTCTTCTTGCACTGCTCCAATGAAGACAAACATAGGACAGGAGGGTTGCCACCTATCATTGCCAAACATCCTTCTTTGCACAATGAACTTGGGCTATCCAAAACTGCTCCTCTGGCCAATCAGACCTTGAGCTCTTGTCTTCTCTGCCTCTTCTAGCAGCCCTAGAATCCTTCCTAAGGTTTGCACTTAGGGCACACTTGGAATACTTTCTTGCTGCCCTCCAACAATCCAAAAGTGTCCAACCAACCTGTACAACTAGACGCTACATCCACTTAGCAATATATCAATTCAAAGAGAGTAAACATACCTTTGTTCCTCATAATTCTTCTGCTCCCTTTGACCTTAGCTTGTATGCACAATCTTAGATCTTTGGTCTGCAATTAGGGCTGACTGTAACTTCTGTTACAACCCCAAACTTGCCCTCAAATCTCCTTCAAATGCCTACAGTTAGCCTTCTTCTACACATACCACCTACTCGTTGCCCCTTAAACTCCTCCTCAGCCCACCGTAGGCCATTTCCACTCTCAAAAAGTCACCTACAGGAGCTCGGCCTGCTCAGGGATCTCCACTGAAGGTTTTGGACCTGTTATACCAGAAAACTAACCACAAATTAGGCACAGAACTCCCCAACATAACTCTTCTCCTACTCGTTGGCTATTCCTCCAGCCTGTTGTCACAAAAGATAACCATAAAACCAATCCCCTTTCTCCTTCATTAGGCTGCCTTGGATATGCGGCTCCCTTGCTCACAGTGAGAAAACGGAGGACATAAAGATCAAGTGAACTACTCTATCTGGAGACTCGTGGTTCTGCAAGCGAGTAATTTGGTATTTTTTCCATTCTCAGCCATGAGAAGACAACCAGATCAGTGAAAGAGGGTGGTGTTATAGCCCTCACCAGGGTTTGATGGGACACTCCCATAAGGGAGCTGTTGATAAGCAGTTGAGTCATTATGGCTCTTAATTCAGGCCAGATGATCACACACCGAAAATGTGTAAATGGTGTCCCACCTCTTGCTAGATGGTAGGAACACTTGATAGAGTAAAACAAAACTTCCCGAGACTATTCTTAGACCTATAGCTATCTCCTATCTCATCAGTAAGATGTAAAGTAACTCTCGGAATTACAAAATGAGAACTCTGCAAAACTAACTTTCAGATGACTTAGCAGCCCAGGCATGGTCTAAGCTCCTTTTGCTTAGAAATTATATGCATCTGCTGATTTGTGAAATTAAATAGCTAAAAAGCTACCAGAATCTAGATACAGAAAAGGTGTGTGTATATACTACATATATATATATATATAGTTAACAAATGAACATGAACTAGAAACAAAGAAAATTCATATTTCAAGAATCTAAAGCATTCATAACTTTGAAAATATAACCAAAAGGAGTGTTCCCATTGACATATAAAATATCCATTAAGAGTCCAGACATGATATGTAAACATTGCACATGTGCAAAATCAGTGTTTGAACATTGAAATGATATGTAAATATTGCACACATACATGACTTGCAAACAATTGACATATACACTAAACAAATCACAAAGTTAGATATGCACATTGCAAATAGCTACGGAAAACTCAAACTGGTTTTTTTTGGAATGGAGGAAGGGGAAATTTTCAGGCAAAGTTAGGGTTTTAGGGACCCCGTCCTTTAATTTGTTTTCCCCTTTATTTTATGCTTCTTTAAAGTGTTTTTGATTAAAAACATTGAGTTTTTTGGAGAATCCAATAGCAATATATTTCTGTCAGGCTAGAAACATATCCCAGGTGGATCCTCCAGTGTTTCCAATCCAGAAACTGAGCCTTCCAGGTACAGTAACTTAGTCAATTAGAAATGCTTTCTCTCCTTAACTGTGTAGGAATGGGAAATAATGCTCTTTAGTCTAGAATCTACTGACTAGAGATTGTGTTCCTTAGTCCAATTGACCTTATCTTTGTCATTTGGGACATTAATAAAATTATCTTATCTTATTTATCTGTCCAGACCCTATCTTTGTACTATTTTCCTAATATATAAATATTTTGGGGAAGAAAAGGTAGTATCAATAACAAAGAAATAAACAGACACATGTACAACTGGCTAAAAACAGTCTCTATTTATTTATGACTGCTATCAAATAATAAAGAAAATAAGGAGGGCATTCCCCCTTTGAATTGACAAAAGCCATGTAAATATCACTCGTTGAGTGTGATTATTTATATTATGTCCACAAATAAGAAAAATGGAATGCAAGAAAGGAATACATGACAAACACCTGAAGAAAATGTGTCCACTAAATGACATTCTCCAAACTGATATTGCTCATTGAAACCTTCCAAATTATTTAATTAAATAATTCAAATTTCAAACTTTTACCTTCACTTCAGATTTCCGCATTGTCTTTATCATAAATTTATCATCATGGGAAAGATAGAATACACTCCCACTCTTCCCTGGGGATGACAACTCCCTTAGTGCATCATTTCCACATATAGAAAGCATATATTCAGCTGCATCAATCTTGAACAACTCTCGCAGGTGCCTGAGCATTAGGAAATTGACAAGTTGGAAATAAATTACAAGTTAAACTATTCCTACAACAAGATCAAACTAATCAAGAACTGTAAAAGTCATACTAAAAGCACTTCACAGCAAATACTTTGCACCTTTGTCGCAGTTTTATACATATGTCCTGATGTTATGTAAGTTTCTTTCTTAATATTACTTTTTGTATTTTGTAGGAATTGTGCTTGCACTCCCACAATGTATTCATAGTAGCTGTACTTTTCAGTCCCATTGACCTACTGTTGTGGGCATTCGTTGGACACTAATATAATTATCTTAAGTATCTCACCTCAAAGTCCAGCATCAGAAATCATGTTAAGCTAGCCAATATTTTACACGAGAACAAAACCAAAGAACTTCAGTAAAAGAGAGTTACACACGTGTAAACTCTTATAGTACTGACAAAACATAAAAGATTTCAGTGAAGCAAACAGAATAGTGTCATCTATTTGCAGTCATTAGACTATAAACACTCCAATAATATTTAAAACCATAAAATACATGTATAGTGATCAATTTATGTTAGTGACAAGAGAGCAAATTTAACAATTAAATATCGAGGTTATGGGTTAGGTAGTTAAACCACCAAAAATACTTAGGGGGTTCTATAAACCATAATGAAATGTCGCATAAAGGTCAGAGAGGGATATACTGGCTCAGCATAAATAAAAATCCTTTTCACTTTATAATCTCTACATTCACGTATTTCCACCTAAATTTTTAAAGGGTATCAAGGCATGATACTAATGCTCGAGCCATGTTTGAAGTCAGAAAAAAAGAACCAAGTTCCAGAATCACATCTTATGAGCAAAGATATCAAAGTTAAACCCATAATCAGAAGTGTTGAATGCAAAAGAACATTTCAGATGTGAAAATATAAGATTAAGCAAGTTAAAATATTTTACAAGACTCAAGAATCAAACATTAGATAAATACGAATTTAAATTATTTACAAATATTTTTAAGTCGTAAGTCCAGGCATTGAAGAGAAAGACCATCACGAGCCACAAAGGGGTTGCCAAAGACAGGGGCTTAGCGGGCTGCAATACATGACTTGTCAAGGTTGACCACCCAGAATTGTCATTTTTGTTGTGGGAAATAGTAATCTGACTTGAGGTGAGTATATCTGCATGCTCAAAACAACAGTTTCATTCATAAGGGATATGAAAGAGCATCAAGAGAAAAATCACCAATAAAATTTCAAGACTGTTTGGACTAGTAGTTACACAGACATAAAGAAATCAATTCAGGGTACCAAAAGGCCTATTTTGCTGAAATTTTAAATTTCACCACCCTCACTTTTTTTCAACTGCCCTGATACACTTGGGGAGCCAGCATTCCTCCTCTTGCTTCTTTCTACCATTGTTTCTTCCTCTCCCTTTACTTCCTCACATGATCAATGACTTGGTTCTTCCTAGATAATTATCTCAGGTACAACTTATTCAAGATGACTTTCCCCTAGTTAGGACAAACAACCACTCCCTTGGTCTCTGTCTTGAGATGTCACCTCTATTGGTTGGCAGGTTGCATTCCTTACCCTGCAACTATATAGTCTCCCCTGCTGTGCTAACGACCTCCCTCTCGCCTCTCGCACCTTTGTTAGCCCCATACTGGTGTTGTCATCTCACGCCTTCAATGGTGGTTTCTAGTGGTGTTGGCTCATGCCTTAGTGGTGTTGGTGTTGGTGTTGATGTTGGTGCCTTTTCCAGCATTGATACCTTGTGCCTTACTTGACAACACATCACTATCTTTGGCATTTTTTAATAGTTCTTTCCAGCATCGTCACCTTATACCTTTGTTGATGCCAGCTCATCATCATTGCCCCCTGCCTTCATTGATGCCACCTCACCATCATACCATAGTACCACTTGATGCCTTCTTTGATGCCACCTCACCATCACTATTGCCACATGCCTTCCCACCTCCTTTTTCCTTTTTGCCTTACACCCATTCCATGGCTTTCCTAAGGGGTTGTTGTCACCGTCCCTTTCCCCTCTCGAGGTAAGTCACTAAACTTTGTTGTGCAGGAACTTAGCTTAATTGAACATCGATATCAACATACCTCTCTCATCATCAACTCATACAATTAGGGAAGAGCAACTCCTACAACCAAGGAAGAGTGGGTCAAGGATGCTTGGAAGCAAGCGCAGGGAGCGACAATTTTTTGAAGCTTCTAGGTCGGAAGCGATTTTGGGAGCATTTTTTATATGATATATATTTGATGCATATATATCAACAAAAACATGTAGAATGATGAATTAGTTATAAAAAACATAAAAATATGGATTAAACCATATAACATCAATAACGCAGGGGGAGGGGCCGTTTCCGTACGGAAACGAAACGGAAACGCGTTTCCGCATACTGTACGGCGTGGAAACGCGTTTCCGTCCGTACGGGCGCGTTTCCCGAAATGGAAACGC
>APFE031628779.1:477-41704 GCA_000404065.3 Pinus taeda
CTCCTTCCCTTTTACCTCATATCCTTGTGGCTGCTGCATATATATCTCTTCCTCCAAATCCCCATGGAGAAAGGTTGTCTTTACATCTAACTGCTCAAGATGCAAACCTTCAGCTGCTACTAGACTTAAAATAGTTCTGATTGAAGTCATTTTAATAACAAGAGAAAATATTTCACCGAAATCAATACCTTTCTTTTATGCAAACCCCTTCGCCACATGTCTAGATTTGTACCTTTTTCTACCTCCATCTTCTTCCTTCAACTTGTAATCCCATTTATTCTGCAATGTTGTTTTACCTGCAGGAAACCTGACTAAGTCCCAAGTCTGGTTATGTGCTAAGGAGTCCATCTCTTCTTTCATGGCTTGCTCCCACTTCTTCCTAGTTTCTACCTACACTGCTTCTTCATAACATTCTACTTCACCAGAATCAGTCAGCAATACATAATATAATGAAGAAGAGTATCGTTCAGGGGGTCTACCTATCCTGGTAGATCTTCTAACACCACTTTCAAGTGTTTGAGGTGCTTGTTGTTGTTGTGGTTGTTGTTCTAGCTATTGATCATTATGATTTTTAGGCACCATTACTTTCCTTGTGATATCGTCAAGCACTGTGCATTCTCTATTTTCTTTTTCATGTTTCTTTTCCTACAGCTGATCCTTATACAAAACCTTTTCATTGAATATTACGTCTTTGCTCCTAATGATTTTATGTTTTTCATAATCATAAAAGCGATAACCAAAATCATTAACACCATATCCCATAAAGGTATATTTCTTTGATTTTTCCTCAAGCTTTGTTATATTTTCTTTATTAATGTGGACAAAGGCTTCACAACCAAAAGTCTTTAAAAAAGAGTAGTTTACCGTTTTACCTGTCCATGCCTCCTCTGGAATACCACCATCCAATAAACTTGAAGGCCCTCTGTTTATTAGATAAACAGAAGTATCTACAGCATCTGCCCAAAATTGTAAAGGAAATCCTGCATGCAATCTCACGCACCTTGCACGCTCCATGATTTTCATGTTCATCCTTTCTAACATGCCATTTCCTTTTGGTGTTCCTGGAACTATCTTCTCTCTGTGAATTCCATGCTCTGAACAATACCTATCAAACTCTTTGTTGCAATATTCACCTCCATTATCTGATATGAGACACTTCAATTTCTTTCCTGTCTCAATCTCAACCAAAGCTTTCCATTTCTTGAAAGTATCAAATACATCAGATTTATTCTTAATACAATAAATCCAAGTTTTTCTAGTTGCATCATCAATAAAGTAACATAATAATGAGAGCCACAGAGAGATGATACCTGAGCAGGTCCCCATACATCTGTATGCACAAGCTCTATTTTTCGCTCTTCTTTTCTTAACCAACTCTAAGGAATCTGGCTCTCCTCTGTTTTCCATAAACAAAATTCTCACATAATTTTAAATCAACATGCTTCAAACCTGGTAACAAATTTCTTGAGTGAAGAATCTGCATCCCCTTCTCACTCATGTGCCCGAGCCTATGATGCCACAATGTCGTATCTTCTCCTGTAGAGGCTAAATCATTAACAGAATTAGAAATACCATTGCATAAATACAATGTACCAACCTTTCCTCCTTTCGCTATTACCAGGGATCCTTTAGTGACCTTCTAGGTTTTATCTGTGAAAGTATTTACGCAACCTTCACCTCCCAACTGCCTTGTTGAAATCAGATTTTTCTTCAGATCTAGAACATGCCTTACCTCCTTCAATAGCCATTGGCTTTCATTTTGTTGTTTTATGAAAACTGTACCCATTCTAATGATTTTACAGGGTTTATCATCACCCAATCGAACCTATCCAAAATCTCCTTGAACATAATCATGAAAATGTTTCTTATCAGGTGTGGCATGGAATAAGGCCCCTGAATCTACCACCCAGGCATCAATAATATTTTCTAAAGAAAGAATCAAAGCATCTTGCAACACATCACCTGTTACATTTTCTTCATGATTAGTTTCTTGTTGCGCATCTCCTTCTTTTGCCTTCCGAGACTTCCAATCTTTCTTTAGGTGTCCTTTCTTCCCACATTTCCAACACACTATCCTCGATCTAGACTTGGATCTACCTTTTCTTGACTTACTGTGATATCCAGGGCTCTTTCATCTTTACATTTTTCTTCCCCTAGTCTCTATAGTCAAAGCATTACCTGATGTCTCACCGGAGCTTTTTCGTTGCATTTCCTCGCTAAGGATTTCACCGGCAACATCATCAAAAGTTAAAGTACTAGATCCAGAGATAGAGTTACTAATGGCCATAACTAAACCATTCCAACTTTCTGGAAATGAGCATAGAAATAACAGAGCCCTAACTTCATCATCAAAAGTTACCCCTACAGAACTTAACTAACTTGTAACTGTATTAAAATCATTTAAATGATCAACAATAGATCCATCCTATGACATCTTCATATTAAATAAACGCTTCATAAGAAATACCTTATTTGAGGCCGAGGGTTTTTCATATAGTTTGGCCAATGTCGACATTAAGCCCTCTGTTGTCATTTCCGTTGAAATATTAAACGCTATCGACGTTGCTGGGCACAGTCGTATTGTTCCAAGTGCCTTTCTGTCGCGAATATCCCATTCTATGTCTGTCATACTCGTCAGCTTCTTTGTCCTTCTACTCAATGGTAAGTACAGATCTCTCTGATACAGATAATCTTCCATCTGCATCTTCCACACTTGGTAGTTTTGGATGTTGAATTTTTCGACCCTAAACCTACCTTCTTCTACCATTGCTCCCACTCGAACCAGGAACCCTTCTCTCCTGTGAGTTTATCAGCCAAAAAAAGACCTTCAGCTTTGATACCAGTTGTTAGAAAATTATGTATTACAAAGCAATGGAACACATAAAATATTGCAGAAATATAAACACAAAAAATGCATAAAACAAGAGAGACACAGATATACGTCGTTCACCCAGTTTGGGCTACGCCCACGCAGAAACAACTAGTCCTTTTTATATTATCCAGCAAATTGAAGAGATACAATCTATAGCATATCCGCTGTAACTCCCTCTTCGCTCTCAATCTCCTCTCTCTTCCTCACTCAGAATATAGATCTAAATAGACACAATACAATTCCCTCATATATAGTGAGGGGTTTCCTTCTAGGGCAAAAAACCCTAAATTAAACATAACTTCTACCGTCATATTTCTGCTTAATGAACAGTGCAGATTGACTACGAAATTACAACATTTTACAAGGCAATTTTACATCTATTTTTTAGCTTCGAGGGACCGCTAGCCCCCGGACCCCCTAGCCAGGGGAGATTAGCCCCCCCAGACCCCCATGGGTGGGAAAATTCACCCCCACACCCCCCTGGAGGGGTGTACAATCTTCCTGGGGTATACATCGGCTGAAACCTTTGAATACAGAAGATAATCAAGCTCCACACCCAACACGAGCTCCACTGTGGGGCTCTATTGTGGCCCTCTTGGTTGGTAGGGTTAGCCAGCTAGGTAGCTATCAAAATAGGCTAAAATATATATCATCCATCATGCAATGATGAGTTCCTTAACATCCATAATCCTTTTGTATTTCAAACATGGAGAGAGAATGTATATTGCTAACATGTTCTCTCCCATCATGTAGTTCTGAAATACATTGCCAAATAATCTTCCAAAGTAGAAGGAAAATCTGAGACCTACTACCATATGTTAACCAAAATTGTAGCTACATCACATCCATATAATTCTGCCTCAAATTCCTATTGACACTTTCAATCAGAAGTAATTGTAGATCGTGACATAAATGCCCTGGAAATTTTTCATAGGCTCCAAAAGTTGCCCCTTATCACATGTAGTCACACCTTCACCAAATTAAATGTTGGTCGCCAAATATTTCATCGAGTCTCTCATGAGTTGTTTGACTGTTTTCCAGGATCTACCTTCATCGATGCATATTTGACTTGTCCTACTTTCATTGATGTTATCTGTTTTCTTGACTTTGCAAATATTGGACATATAACCAAGCATGAAAATATGAAAAGTGGAAAAGAGGGCACATCCCCACAAGTGTCCATGTATGGCCAGTTTTTACTAAAATACTAAACAAAGATTCTAATGCCTTTGTTAATTTCTGTTGAAGTGAGCTACTCTTATATAAATCCTTCTGCTCTGTCTATAAAGACATAGATCTTTCTAAAGAAGACATTTTGGCTAACTGGGAGAGTATAAGAAATGAATACCATGCATGGCATGTTAATCACGTCCCTATTATCACTCTTGATGACCAACCATCTGAAGAATAAGCTACCGATATTAGCATAGGATTAGATATGGATATGAATGAATGCAAAGCTTTATCAAGATTGGTCCCTACATGGAATATCTAATTATGTTCTCTTGAAAAGTTTGGCCTATGAGGAATCAACTCTTCCCACCCATGGGATCAACTAAAAGTATGAAAAGATACAATTGATGTTGCACCTAACTTCATCAACTATAATCGAAGGAATTGGGAAGTAATACAAGAACACAATCCCTTATGTTCTTTCAAAAATACTCTCTCTATACATCAACAACATGGATTGGACATAGTTATACAACACCCACAAGAACCAGAGCCAAAAGGGCCATTAAAGATGATCATCCAAGGAACTGCAGGCACCAAAAAATCCTACTTAATAAGCCAAATCAAAGAGGTACTATCTTCTCAAGAAACAACTGGATGTAGCCTAATACTTCTTCTCTTCCCTACTGGTGTTGTAGCATCTAACATACATGAAACCACTGTACATTCAAGGCTTTTGGTTCCTATCAAAGGCATGAAGCCTTTAAGTGGTCAATCCCTTACAATTTTCCAAGAAGAGATGAAATATATTCAATATATTCTAATCAATTCAATGAGTTTCATAGGCTCTAACTTATTTTTGCAAATAGAGAGTCGTTTGTGTGAGGCATTTGTAGAAACAAACCACTCCTCATTTGGTCGCCGCTCAATAATTCTTATCAAGGACTTGGGCCATCTTCCACCAGTAACGGAAAAACATCTTTATGCAGGTGCAACTACAGGGACGAATTCATGGACAACCTTTATCACTATAATCAATTTACAAACAGTTTTTCGACAACAAGGACTTCTCATCACCCAGGCTCGCTTCCGCTAGCTCTTAACAAACAATCACAATGCTAAACCCATAATGGATGACAGGAAACTCCTTCATTCAAGGACTAAAATATTCTTGTCCATCGAAGAACATCATATATTTGACACTTCAATCCAACTCTTTCCAATAAATATTCTTGTTGATAACCTTAACAAATCCATGATTGAATCATTGCATATGCCAATTGCACGAAGTATTGTAGAATTCACAAATGGATTAGAAGCACACCAACAAGATGATGACCAATTGGAAAAATAGATATATCTATGTGTAGGCCAACGATTTATTCTATCTTGCAATTTATGGCTCCCAACAAGATTAGTTAATGGTTCTCTTAGAAAAGTCGTGCAAATTGTATTTGCACTAGGATGTAGCCCTCCAAGTTTACTAGCATATCTTGTTGTGGAATTTGATAAATACATTAGCCCTCCATGGGACAATACACAACCAAAGCATGTCCCAATTCCACCCATACAACGAAGTAACAAGAAACAAATCCCCCTTAAGATGACTTGGGTGCTGACTATACATAAATCTCAAGGAATGACCTTGACAAGGGATACCATTGACATTGGTAACACTAAACGTCAAAGCTTGACCTTCATAGCAATGTCATGCACTACTACTCTAGAAGGAATGTGAATAGCACCATGGTTCTCCTTTGAACACTATGAAAAGATGAAGGATATTTCCTGTCTCACTACGAAAGAAAGAAGAGACATGCTTACATGCTTTGTCACTCTCACCACTACCATGTGTGGGCATAATATCCTAAATTTTCTATGTTGTGATTGTAATTATATACATGAAATATTTTCTCTTGTCTATTATTCCATATGTAATAGTGTTTGGTGATGTGCTTAGAAAAAGGAATTTCACTCTGATATAATAATATATATAATATATATATATTATATATATATATATATTTGAGAAAACAAAAAACCTAACTTATTACAAATTAACTATTAAACACACTTTGCCTTGCATATTTTGCACATTTTCTATCTTCATTTTCTCCTTTCAACATTCACCACCCCCATTTCAGGGGTATGTTAGTTATAGTTTATTATGAATCATGGTTGTGCATGGCTAATATATAATCATGATTATATTGACCATGCGTGAACATGGTTGGACCAATTTAACCCTAATTCACCCTAATTTCCTATGATAAGTTAAAACTGGATAAAACATACTCTAATAATATGGCTTTGCTCATGGTATACTCTAATTTTTTTATCTTCATGGAAGCTTGACGTAAATTAAAAGGTGAAAAATGCATTTCTCTGAACATTTGGTTACGTGGAAATTACATCCATTAACCACATCCCTAGAAATCGCAACAACTAACAGTAAAATTTGCTTAAAATATCTAATTTGTATCCAATATCGCTGAATGTTGATTTTACATCCTAGTGAGTGAATCGCATAGATTGATTCAAATGGCACTCATGAGCTCCAATTTCCCATGAGTATGTACAACGAAGCAAACATAAAGCACGTAATTTAAATAATTTACATATTAGCTCGGAAAATAATGGAAATTTTAGTAAGATTATGACAAAATCCAGTATAATTTTTTGAAAATTTGGGTTACAATTGTTAAATTTCAGGAATGTCTGGTGCCGTAAGAGTTTTTGGTGGTGTTAATCTATTTCCACCATCAAAAAAATGATTAAAACACTCTAGCATTCTAATTTTTTGAATTTTTATTAACGGATTCCAATAAGAAATCTGTCATCTGAACAAATTTGTGGCATCAGTAGACAACACTGAAAGCGTGAATCAAAGCAACAAAAAATTTGGAATTCATGAGCTCCAATTTCCCATGAGTATGTACAAGGTAGCAAACATAAAGCAGGTAATCTAAAGAACCCACAGATTAGCTCGGAAAATAATAGAAATTCCAGCAAGATTATGACAAAATCCAACATAATTTTTTGAAAATCTAGGTTACAACTATCAAATTTTAGGAATTTTGGGTACCATAAGGGTTCTTGATGGTACTGAATCTATTTCCACCATAAAAAATGATTCAAACACTATAACATTCTAATTAAAAAAAATAAAATAATAATAAAAATAAAAATAAAAAATTACTGGATTCCAATAAAAAATCTTCCATCCGAACAAACTTGTAGCGTCGTCGGTAGACAATGCCAAAATAGTGAATCGAAACAACACAAAATAAATAACAACAATTAAGGACAAGAAAGGGTGGAGGAATGAAAAGAACAAACATGTATTTAAATTACAATGCCGAAATAGTGAATCGAAGCAACACAAAATAAATAACAACAATTAAGGACAAGAAAGGGTGGAGGAATGAAAAGAACAAACATGTATTTAAATTGCACATTAAATTTTTTAAGAATAGAAACATCGAACATTATGGTTTGATTTGAGATAAATCTCAACTCTCCATATTTCATATGAATATTGCATTGTGGTTTGATTTGAGAATATTATGTGCATGTGAATTTTCACCATCCACTTGATTTTTTTTTAACTAAAATTTTGAAGGTTATAAAATGCTTTTGGGTGAATTATAGATATTTCGAGTTATATTTTCATAGAAGAGCAAAGTGATATTCAATTGAATCAATTTGGATAGATGACAAAATTCCAATGTATTGTTTAACACCCACAGAATGATATGTAGAAAATCATTACAATTTTATGGATATGTTATGTTAGAGTGGTAGGATAAAAAAGATTAACTTGTTACATTTAGAAGCTATGTGGAAGAGATGTTGTAATGTCTTTTTTTTAAGTTTTTCAAATTACATAAAATAAAACTTTTAAAAAATAACAATATTGTGAAATATTATCTAGTCAAAACAAAATAAAATTAAGCAAATGAAACTTTAAAATAAAAATAAAAAATCATGGTATTCACCCATAGTATTCATGTGGAATATAACCTATTTAAAGGGGCAAATTAAACCAACGTAGATCCATCTTAACTCAATTTACCAACGGAGTGAGGGTTCAAATCTCCTGAGATGCAAAATTCTTTTAAAGTAAAAAGAGATTTGATCGCTTCCCACACTTTGTAGATCTAGAGTTAAGATAGATATATGCTAGTATATTAATTCGACCCAAAGCTTTTTACATCTAGTATGACAACCATTTTACAAGTTAGTTACCTAATGTTGACTTAGTCAACATTAAAAATTTAAAAATAATAAATAATAATTTTTAATTATATATAATAAAATTAAAAATTAAGTTTAGATTTAATCACACTTAATAAACTCATTGTTTATGTGTGAGACTTTTTGAAAAAATTTGGAGTTTATTTTCCGATTAAGCAGGGATTCATTGAAATAACAAGTTTGATGGTTTTCAGATTAAGCATGGATTCATTGAAATCACAAGTTTGCTGGGTAAACTCTTTTCAGAGAGAAAAACCATCATAGTTTATATTAAGAGAATATATGATCTGAAATACATAAAGATGATGAGGAAACAGATTTTCCAAGTTAAACCAAGGAGTACCATGTACTCGAAATAACTCGATACCAAGTACCAAGTTCGTTGGGTAAACTCTGCACAATCAAAGTGTCCAAGGAGTTTTTCAGAGCGTTGAATCGATATATGCAATGAAAATTTCAAGATGTTGAATTGATATATATAGTCAAAAAATTAATTTAAACAATATAAATCAAGTTTTAATTATAAATTTTTTACTTGGATTCTAAACAAAAATTTAGAAACTCCAAAAAATCTCATTTCATAACACCTCTTTTAAATAAAATCAAATTGAGAAATATGACCTTCTTTTAATAAAATCAGATTTAGAATATATCTAACTGACGTACAAATTGCTGAAAAAAATTACTAAGATTTTGAGGGCCATAAGCTATAGAGTACCGATTTAATCATTGTTATTGTTATCCTCTCTATGAAAGAACTTGTGCTCTTGTGCCTTCCTAATGACTAATCTAAAATAAATTTATCCGTTAGGCATCGCGAATTTAATAAAGTTCAATATTGGTGGAATAGCGTTCAAATGGGAGGAGTCGCGAATATAATAAAGTTCAATAATATTGGTGGAATAGCGTTCAAATGGGAGGAGTGTCGTACACTGTTAAATGATCTCGCATTCCTCGCCCATGTCCAAAGTGCGTGTTCTAAATATTTGCGCTAATATTTATTTTTAATTATTGCATTCTAAATATTTGTATAGGTTACTCATTCGCATTTATCATCGTATTTTTGTGGTCCATTTATTTTTTATTTCTCTGTATTATATAAGTTGGTTCATCGTTAGTTGGTACACTTATTTTTTAGTAACTTCGTCCAACTCTTTGATATATTTGCTTTTTGTTGGTATTTTATTGGTTGAAATTAATCAATAATTTTTGTAGGGTGTTATTTTTTTCTTAAATAAAAATTTGCAATTTAATCAATAATTATATAATTGTATTTAGATCCATAAGCAAAAATTTTGAATAAAATGTTTTTTTTTAACTTTATTGTATTGTATATGTTTATTTTGATGGGGTGTTATGATAAGTATTAAATCTTTATGGATTTGACACGCTCTCCATTTATCTCCTTTCTACACATGTCACCCATTTTATGGTTAATTTATGGGACCTCACCTTCCAAGGAGGGTGGGAGAGGTCTCTTGGCACCTTTTATCTATTCATATACATGAATTGAATTCATTCCACCATGTTCTTCATCTCGGGCAACTACATAGAGCTTTAGTTGATCCTTTGACACCTCCACCTATTGTTTCTCGTGATGGCCATGCACTTTGAGTTTGGTTTAATTACTTGGTGTGTTTCCTTCCCTCTGCTTCATTGGATTTCTCTCCTATATTGGCGGCTTTTTTAAATGGCGAAGGCTTGACGCCAAGCTCGTCATCGATACAACTTTCATAGGAAGTTATCAAGGCCTCTCTCTTTCACAGTGGCGTCTTGCAGCTTCCCTCTCATTTCTATCCTAGTCTTTATTACACCTTGGTGCCTTTAGTAGCCATGACTCATCAACAAAGTTGTTGCCAATATGGAAGTGGTGGTAGTGGCACTTCAGGGGGCTCTCCAGAAAAACTGAGTTCTGAATCTTTAACCCTTAACTATCATGAACATGTGCCTCCACACCTTCATGGGGTTGTGGAAGAGGAAGTTTGAGAAGAACGATTAGTCAATCTTAATTAAGAAGTCATGGATGACATAGTCCCTTGGGTTTCAGATACATGCAACTCTTAGGGCCGTTAAAATCACTATCTTGATACAATACAATTGTAATGTCATGTTAAGTTGTTGCCAAAGAATATTCTAGTTTATTGGAGACAAACTCAAATCAACTTAATGCACAAACTAGATGAGCTTAGAGATCTTATGCTACACTTAGGAACAACCCATTACCCTCAATACTTCATTGTCCTCCTAATGCTCATGCTCCCTATATTTTATCATCTCAGTTCTTGGTCTTCATGCTAGCCCATCTAGGCCATTGATTTGTTATGTTTAGATTTTATGTTTAGTGTCTTTTTCTATTGTCTTAAACTCTTTAATCTCTGAAGGTTTCCTATTTTGCTTTTTGTTGTTGGTTTCCCCATGGTAGGGCAAAACTATCTTTTGGAATTCTCAAGTTTTGGATATTTAGCTTAAGCTAATTTTGTCAGCCACTAAGTAAATATTCCATTAGCTAAAAAGTAAAACTATATGGTATAAATCTGATCATTCTATGTTATCATATATTTTTATGTAATAAATGGTCTAAAAAAGGTTGAGAAATATTCATTTGATCTCCATTGCAATTTCTAATTCAAGTAAAAAATGGCCTTGTTTTGAGGGCGTCCGATACTAGGTTTTGTGTCAAATTGTTGAGCCTCGCCTATCCTACTTTTCTTTCTTTTTTAATATTTTAGATTTTGCAAACTCTAACTTGTCTTTTTCTAGGATTTAAGATTTTGTAGACTCATTTATCATTTCAAAAATTAAGGATATTTTATCATGTTTTTCATTGATAATGGAAAACAAGTTCTTATGACCCCTTATCCTACACATTTACAGCTTTATATTTTTTAAATTTATAATATCTTTGGTTTTAATGTTATTGTGCCAAGAGGCGCTCTCAATCTAGTATGGTAGAGATATTGTAATATTTTATTTAACATTTTGACTCAAAATAAAACAAAATTAATTAAATTAAAAATAAAATAAAATAAAAGCATAAAATTAATAATTATAAGTATAATTATAATTAATTAATAATTAAACTAGTATAGATCTATCTTAACATCCATCTTAACTCCCGATCTACTAAGTGCCAAAAGGCATCAAATCTCTTGACATGCAAAATTTGTTTAGGGTGAAAAGATATTTGGTCCCTTTGGTCCCTTGATAAATCCAAGTGAAGATAAATCTCTTGAAATACAAATCAGGTTTAAAGTGAAAAGATATTTAATCCCTATAAACTCTTGATAAATCTTAGTTAAAATAAATCTAGATTAATATTATAATATTCCCCTTATATTATATTTTTTTCTTTAAATTTGTAAAATAAACTTTTAATTATTCAATTAAATGTTAAATTACAAATTACACTATGGAAAATTTATTTTAAATCCTTTAAATTTAAAATAATAAACCCTAAACCACTATAAAACTATTTATTTTATTAAAAGTTAATTTATTTTAAATCTCAAACAACATTCTTGTACAAACTTCTTGTCGATGGTATAGAGCAGCGGAGACGGTGCAGATATACCAGAGAGAGAGAGACGCGTGGACGAAAAGGTGCAGATATATATTAACGCTGGTTTGTATGGTGCTGAAGCACGGGACAAACAGGGAGGAGTTAATATGTGGCAGATTGTCAGGAGGACAGTAAAGGGCTGCGGAGTCGGTGTTTCGGACAACAGGACTGTGGTCGATCAGTGGGATTGGAAGACAGTGTAAAGAGTGCCAACAGTCAATCCTTGATCGGGAGACCGTGAGCCTGTGATAAAACCGTGGGACCATAGTGGCTCACGTAATTGTAACAAATGGTGAAATAATAAACTTGTTCTGGGGCGTAGCTTATTTGGGAGTTGGCCCCTCCCATATTATTGGTGTTGATGTGTTTATTATTTCTGTGGTTGTGATGTGGATATAAGTTAACAAATATAATTGTAATTATATTGATGTTAATTATATGCTTTAAAATAAAAGATTTGGTTCATGAAGTTCTCGGTCAAAACCTTAATTAGGCAAAGCTAGATTGACGTGGACGTGTGTAAGGCGTAGTCCGTATACACCCAAACCCGGCGTAAGGCGGTGCCGCACCCCCTTATAACGCAAAAAAAATATAGGGGCGTGACAGATGGTATCAGAGCAGGTTTAGCCTGCGAACGAAAGCGTGGAGCTGTTGAACAAATTGTTCAAGCCGGTTGACGAATGCAGACACAGCAGTTGAAGGCAGATTGAACAGGTTGTTCGAGATAGGTTGACTGCAGCAAGGCGATGGCTGGTGATACAATTAAGACACTCCAGCATGGAGTGTTGGAGTTCACAATGAAATGGAGTTCAGGCTGGGTTGCAGGGTGGACCGAAATCACGAAGATTCGGGAAGGTTGCATGAGACTCAGGGAGGACTTGGGCAAATTCAGAGATCGGTTGAGGAAGCTGGCAGCAATGAGCTCAGCGAAATCGGTGAAGAGATCTGCCTAAAAGACTTAAATCTCCAAGAGCTCCTCGATGAAAGAGCTCGGTTGAAAGAAGAAAGTCTTAAAGCAGAGGCAAGGTACAAGCGGGTCGACGAAGAAGTGGAGAAAAAACTTCTTGGCAAAAAGCCGGTTATAATAGAACAAGCAGAACTTGATCGTATTGACAGGTTGGGAGCTTATTTCCGAGAGAGACCTGAGGACTTCCGGAAACTCAGCTTCATAAAAATGGTCGATGAACCGTGTAGCAGTGCGGTTGAACAAGTTGCAGGTAACGGACGCAAGACGATGGGTGAAGATGAACTTGAGTTTTGTCAAGTTGGACCACGATCAGACAAGCGGCATACATGTGCAGATGAAGGTACTCATACAAATGATTCATATGGGCATTTGATGGAAAACAGTGGCCAGAAAATTGATGTGTGCAGGAGACCGAACATCCAAGAGGAAGATCGGGAGGCACACCGATAGCAGTTAGGGGACGAAGGGCCGGACAGACGAATAGAATTAATAGTGGACAAGGGAAAGCCACCTGACCCACCCCCTTGGAAGATTACTTAGAGATCGGAGGCAGGGCTCACCGTTGGCTGCTCAAGGCAGTGAGCCCGTAAGGTGATTGAGCAGGGTGGTCTTTCGGTCAGCAGAAAAGTGGGGTTCCCACGAACCTGAGCCGGGGACCGAACTGTAAGTATACTTACACCGGAGTCTATACATGGTGACTTGGAGGTCTGAAGCATTAAGGAGCCAGGTCGATGTCTAATATCCGACTTGATGTAGTATGGGATGCATACTCCTGCGACGTGCACAGGATTACAAAACGGGAGGGCGACTGGGTATGGAGGACCGAAGAGGGCACAATGGTATGGAGGTTGTCAGGATGACAACGGAATAAGGTGGGGGAGGATGTAACGCCCTGGAGACCGGGCGCCCCGCACGACGACGGGCGAACCGAACGTCAACGAACGACGTCCCACCCAAGGTTCCGTTCAAGAGCTCGACACGAAGGAAAGTGACGTAACCGGTGTGACGGAGGTGGCACACGGGCAGCAGGGCAGACATGCGATGGATGCCCGAACGATTGAGAGAGTTGGTCAATCGGGTGGTGAACGAGATGAGGGCAGTGGGCGACACGGTAGTGCGCCCACCCGCCCGAACGACCAGCAAACAAGAAGCTTATGTTATATGGGATTGCATGCACATAATATAGGTGCGAAGAAAGCAATATAATACAAAGAATATAATATTCGGGACCCTACATATGGACGGCCATGGAGATTTAAGGTGGACGAATGTTATATGGGCACATATATTAATATATTAATATGTGTGAAAAGTATTATTGTAATATAACATAAGAAATATGATGTGCGAGACGGGCATGGAGACATAAGACCGAGCGCATATTAAAATATGGAGAGATAAATACGTGGCTCATATATATGGTGGAGGGACCATTAAAATATGAAAAATACGTATGAGAGAGAAAATATGAAGATGCAGATATGGACAGCCGTAAGCAGAACATATATTATATGGGGCGCATACAGTAATATATGGGAGGACCATTTAAATATTAAAACGCATATGTAGACACGTGGACGAAGGATACAAAGGTATGAGGGTTCCATAAACTGTCGGCCATGGACAAAGCCGACAGAGCAATGGGCAAGCGGATTATATGTGGACACGTGGACACATATGGTAATAAAATAACATAAAGTAAAAAGCCGACAGTCAAATTGGTATGGCGGTGGAACTTTATGGATTTAGAGGGTCGACTTACGTGAATAAGTGACCATCGAAGAAACATATATATAGATGAATGAGGCGGAGGCTAAGATCATCATCGAGCATTCGGGTCTTTCACATATCGGACAGAAGGAGGCGAAGAATGAGCGCAGGTCTCTGCGCAGGAAGTCTTCGCATATCTGGGTTTTAACCGTGAAGAAACGACTCGACAAAGGGATCGTGAGTGCAGCGAAAGGATCAGGACCACGACGACAATTCTTGGTTAAGCGAGAACAGATCGGGTGGCGGAGGTTCAAAATTCGGGCATTCAAACAAACAGAGAATAGTCGGTGGACGAGGTCGGTTTAAGGAATGCGCAGAGGTGCACAGCCGTGAAGAGAACTGACGGGTGACCGATTAACACTACAGTTGGTAAACTAGACGGACATAAAGACTGACACGCAGATCAGACGAATGGTTTTTAAGTTCGGTTAGAAGACAGCGTGAGACAGTTAAGTCTGGGTTAAGTGCGAGAGCGCACAGTCAAATACACAGAAGTGCATAACCGGAGAAGCGATTGACAGACGGGATCGATTGGAGGTAAAGTTGACAGGCGAAACTGAGGCTCGAATGCCCGGTCAGAAGACAGTCAACAAACAAGATCGAAGAACGTGGGCAGTCGGATTGTAATCGGTTCAATATAAGCCTTAACTGAACAGGTGGCAGCGTGTGATGAATGGGAAGTCAGACTATTTAAACAGTCAGCAAATCATGAGCGTGTAACATACAGCTCGACAGTTGGCGGAACGGAATACCTGACAGTCAGTTAAATATCGCAGCGGCTACATAGTAAGTTGGCAGAGAAATGACACGTATGTCGATGGTATAGAGCAGCGGAGACGGTGCAGATATACCAGAGAGAGAGAGACGCGTGGACGAAAAGGTGCAGATATATATTAACGCTGGTTTGTATGGTGCTGAAGCATGGGACAAACAGCGAGGAGTCAATACGTGGCAGATTGTCAGGAGGACAGTAAAGGGCTGCGGAGTCGGCGTTTCGGACAACAGGACTGTGGTCGATCAGTGGGATTGGAAGACAGTGTACAGAGTGCCAACAGTCAATCCTTGATCGGGAGGCCGTGAGCCTGTGATAAAACCATGGGACCATAGTGGCTCACGTAATTGTAACAGTTGGTGAAATAATAAACTTGTTCTGGGGCGCAGCTTATTTGGGAGTTGGCCCCTCCCATATTATTGGTGTTGATGTGTTTATTATTTCTGTGGTTGTGATGTGGATATAAGTTAACAAATATAATTGTAATTATATTGATGTTAATTATATGCTTTAAAATAAAAGATTTGGTTCATGAAGTTCTCGGTCAAAACCTTAAGTAGGCAAAGGTAGATTGACGTGGACATGTGTAAGGCGTAGTCTGTATATGCCCAAACCCGGCGTAAGGCGGTGCCGCACCCCCTTATAACGCAAAAAAAATATAGGGGCATGACACTAAGTGTAACGCCCTGAGGACCAGGCGCTCCGCACGACGACGGGCGGCCCGAACGTCGACAAACGACGTCCCCACCCAAGGTTCCGTTCAAGGCTTGACACGACGAAATAACATCACCGGTGCTACGGGGGTGGCACACGGGCAGCATGGGCAAACATCGGAGGATGGGCACCCGAAAACACAACAGTTTGGCACGGTGGAACGTTGGAGGACGGTGGCGGTGGGCGACACGACCGTGCGCCCACCCGCCCGAAATGCCAAACGAACATCACAACCGGGACCGCGGAGGTGGTTCACGGGCAGCAGGGCGGAGGCCTACATGGACAGATGAACGGGAGAACCAACAGCTTGAACGACTGGTTAACCGGGCGGAAGGTCCACATAGGCGGGGCGACACGGAGTGCGCCCGCCCGAACGATATGACAACCAGCGAACGATGGTTATGTGCGAAGGACCGAACAGTGAGGACTCGCGACATGGGCAGCACAAGGACCGAACAGCGAGGACTTACGACATGGGCAACACAAGGATCAAACGCACGGGATTGAAGGGAGGATGGCTTATACCATGGCGTGGGCGGCCATACGAAACGTAGGCCGACCCGCCCGAACGATGGATGACACGAACTCCCGAATTAACATACGGGTCGGCTCGAGAGAGTTGGGCGACTTTCAACTAAACAACACGTCGGCTCATGGAGTTGGGGCGGTGGAACACACAAACGGGGGTCATCTTGGAGTAACCGACACCCCTTTGACATTGGCGTAGACACATATAAATATGGAGAAGCGCTCAAGTCATAAGGCATCAAATCAAATCATTCGATCTTACATCGCTCTAAGGCATTCGGTCTTGACTTGCCTTCACACGACAGCGCTTAGCGACGATGTGATAGGAAGCCTCGGTTCTAAGGCGGAGGAAGTGGTCGGGACAGTTTCAGACAGCGAAACAGGTCGAACGAACAAACGGTGCGAACGCAGCTTGGGCTGCGACGGAAGTACTGCGGTAGTACAGGCCGAGAGTCCGATTGGACGGCTGGTTGGATCTGACGGTTTGCCCGAATACGGGACTGTTGTAAACGACCGGAGGGTCGTGCAGGCCAGACGTTCAAGGAACGGTGGTGACGCCCGGTGGGGCTCCCACATATTGTAAACTTTGTAACACTGTAATTTGGAAAAGTAAACGGTTTTCAGAGGCGCCACCCGGGTTTGGGTCGGGCCTCCTCTATATCGTGTTGTGTTTCGAATTATAGTTGTTACGGTTTATGGTTATTTATAATTGCTGAACGAATTATAAGATAACAGATATAATTAATTTATATGGTTGTTGATTATATGAGTCGTTTAGCTGTTGATAATTAAAGGAGAAAACACAGTTTAAGAGTTAAATTGGTGTTGGAAGTCTTGGTTAGGCGTAGTCCGTATATGCCCGAACCCGGCATAAGGCGGTGCCACACCCCTTATATTGCAAAAAAAAATATAGGGGCGTGACAGATGGTATCAGAGCGGGTTTAGCCTGCGGACGAAGACAGAAGAGCACAGTTGACAGGTGAACAGGTATTCAGGCAGTTAACAGGTGCGGGCATCGGTGGAGGACCGATCGAGGAAGATAAAGGTGACAAGCAACCGGGTAAACATGACAATTACAGCCGTGGTTCGAGAGGAACCGATGGTACAAAGGAACTTGGGCGATTGGGAGGTGGACGAGATACAACGACGCTTGAACGAATGGGAAACAAAGTGGGCTGAGTTGCGGGCCGAAGCCATGCAAATTCAGGGAGACTACACGAAAATGAAACAAGAATTGGCCGAACTTGGAGAACGGTGCCAAGAGGCACTCAAGCTCAGCGATGAGGAACTAAGGAGGTCGGACTTTCGAGGGATTTTTGATGAAAGAACTCAGTTACGAGAAGCAAAATCCAAGATGGAGGTCGGGATCGAACGAATCGACAAGGAGATAACAAAGAGACTCGTCGAAAGGAGAATAATATTCGAACAGAAGGAGTTCGTAAGTGCCAACAAGGCGGAAGCTCGGGACAGGGAAAACAAACAAGCCGAGGATTCCAGCGACTTGGTGAACAGTGAACTTCATGAAAATGGTCAGAACACGGCAAGGAAAGAACTTGGAACAAAGCAAGCCGAGGTGGGGCCGAGTTCGTCCGATAAGCAAGAAGAGGCCGTAACGAAGAGGCACATGAAGTGCTGGAGCTGCGGAGGACCTCACACGAAGAAAAGTTGCCCTTCCAGGAGGAGAAGGCAAGCCACAAAGCAAGACCCGACAGCTCAGTCATTTTCGAACAGAATTGAAAATCTGTCCAAACGACTGGAGTTGGTAGAAAGAAGGAACGGGCAGAATAGTGTGTGGGTAAGACCGAAGACCCGGGTGGGAAATCGGGAACCACACCGAGGACGAGTGGAAAAGCAGAACGGGGAGACAAGGTCTGGTCAAGCAGGGCCGATGACACGGTTTCGACCCGACATAGAAGCAAGAGTGAAGACATGGAAGGAGACTCGGAGGAAGTGCTCCTGGCATTTGGAAATGGGCGAAGGTCCGAATAGCAGGAAAGAGTTGATGGACGCAGGTGAGCCACCAGACTCACCTCCATCGAGATTGACTTAGATGAAACGGGAGGCAGGGCTCACCGTTGGCTGCTCAAGGCAGTGGGCCCGTAAGGTGATTGGGCAGGATGGTCCTTTGTTCAGCAGAAAAGTGGGGTTCCCACGAACCTGAGCCGGGGACCGAACTTGTAAGTGTAACACCAACACTTACGCCGGGGCTCCATACATGGTGACTTGGAGGTCTGAAGCATTAAGAAGCCTGGTCGATGTCTAATATCCGACTTGATGTAGTATGGGATGCATACTCCCGCGACTTGATATGGAGGGCCGAAGAGGGCACGATGGTGTGGAGGTTGTCGAGGACGACAACGGAATAAGGTGGGGGAGGATGTAACGGCCTGAGGACCAGGCGCTCCGCACGACGACAGGCGGCCCGAACGTCGACAAACGACGTCCCCACCCAAGGTTCCATTCAAGGCTTGACATGACGAAATAACATCACCGATGCTACGGGGGTGGCACACAGGCAGCATGGGCAAACATCAGAGGATGGGCGCCCGAAAACACAATAGTTTGGCACGGTGGAACGTTGGAGGACGGTGGCGGTGGGCGACACGACCGTGCGCCCACCCGCCCGAAATGCCAAACGAACATCACAACCGGGACCGCGGAGGTGGTTCACGGGCAGCAGGGCGGAGGCCTACACGGACAGACGAACGGGAGAACCGATAGCTTGAATGACTGGTTAACCGGGCGAAAGGTCCACATAGGCGGGGCGACACGGAGTGCGCCCGTCCGAACGATATGACAACCGGCGAACGATGGTTATGTGCGAAGGACCGAACAGTGAGGACTTGCGACATGGGCAGCACAAGGACGGAACAGGGAGGACTTACGACATGGGCAGCACAAGGATCAAACGCGCGGGATTGAAGGGAGGATGGCTTATACCATGGCGTGGGCGGCCATACGAAACGTAGGTCGACCCACTCGAACGATGGATGACACGAACTACCGAATTAACATACGGGTCGGCTCAAGAGAGTTGGGCGACTTTCAACTAAACAACACGTCGGCTCATGGAGTTGGGGCGGCGGAACACACAAACGGGGGTCAGCTTGGAGTAACCGACACCCCTTTGACATTGGCGTAGACACATATAAATATGGAGAAGCGCTCAAGTCATAAGGCATCAAATCAAATCATTCAATCTTACATGGCTTTAAGGCATTCGGTCTTGACTTGCCTTCACACGACAACGCTTAGCGACGATGTGATAGGAAGCCTCGGTTCTAAGGCGGAGGAAGTGGTCGGGACAGTTTCGGACAGCGAAACAGGTCGAACGAACAAACGGTGCGAACGCACCTTGGGCTGCGACGGAAGTACTGCGGTAGTACAGGCCGAGAGTCCGATTGGACGGCTGGTTGGATCTGATGGTTTGCCCGAATACGAGACTGTTGTAAACGACCGGAGGGTCGTGCAAGCCAGACGTTCAAGGAACGGTGGTGACGCCCGGTGGGGCTCCCACATATTGTAAACTTTGTAAAACTGTAATTTGGAAAAGTAAACGGTTTTCAGAGGCGCCACCCGGGTTTGGGTCGGGCCTCCTCTATATCGTGTTGTGTTTTGAATTATAGTTGTTACGGTTTATGGTTATTTATAATTGCTGAACGAATTATAAGATAACAGATATAATTAATTTATATGGCTGTTAATTATATGAGTGGTTTAGCTGTTGATAATTAAAGGAGAAAACACAGTTTAAGAGTTAAATTGGTGTTGGAAGTCTTGGTTAGGCGTAGTCCGTATATGCCCGAACCCGGCATAAGGCGGTGCCGCACCCCTTATATCGCAAAAAAAAATATAGGGGCTTGACACTAAGGCTCCTGAACAACCCAATACAGCATGCCTCCATTCTGGGGCATTTAAAAGAAACAGTTGACGGAATGAAGCGGCGGAAGGGAGCTTGTCTTCATGTACCAGTTCTGGATGGGTTGATACAGACGCGTTCGAACTCGATCTACAATATATGCTAGAACTCCTTGTTACCAAAGACTGGTCTAGCATAGTACTGCCTTCGAATCTATCATCTGGTTTATCTGCCGCAGCTTGTTGTAGTTTCACCAAAGCAGCGTATGCTCCATTGGGTTTACAGATTAGATCTTCATGCAGCATACTTGTCTCGATCATATGACCACTTTGAATCACCGCAATCATGTCTGAGTTGCGGATGGTGGAGAGGGAATGAGCTACTACAATAGTTGTGCGTCCAACTGAAGCTTTGTCTAGAGCATCCTGAACGATTCTCTTTGACTCTGCATCTAGAGCACTTGTGGCCTCGTCTAGAAGAAGTAGACGAGGACCCTTGAGCATAACTCTTGCAATAGCTATACGTTGCTTTTGCCCTCCCGACAACTGGACTCCGCGTTCACCCACCTGTAATGCCCAAATGGAGAAAGTAAACTCAAATTGACTACACTTTAGAAATGAAGAATGAGAGTAAAACCCTAAATATTACCTGTGTGTCATAACCAGCTGGTATATGACTAATGAAATCGTCAGCGTTTGAAGATTTGGCGGCAGCAATAACCTGATCCATGCTGGCTCCCTCTTTTCCGAACAAGATGTTCTCCTTGATCGATGTAGCGAAGAGTGCAGGTTCTTGACTTACTAGTCCAATTTGGGAACGCAACCATTTCAATTGTAGCGTTTTAGTGTTCACTCCATCCAGCAAAATCTCTCCAGTCAGGGGATCGTAGAACCTCTCTATCAACGCCACAACCGTAGACTTGCCGGACCCACTTCTCCCCACCAGCGCAACAGTCTTGTTTGCCGGAATGGTTAGACAGAAATTGCGAAATATCTTGGATTCTGGTCGAGATGGATATGCAAACCCAACGTTTCTAAATTCAACTTTACCGCCGACCTCTTTCAATATTTCTCCTTTTCCATCTTCCCAATCAATGATCGGTTCTCTGTCAACCATCTCAAAGATGCGTTTACAAGCAACACGTGCTTCAGAAAAGTATCTGATATTCGGAAGCGCAGTCCCTAGAGCTCTGTAAACGCAACAGTGCTATCAGAGATTTTGCTTGAACTTCAAAAATGTGGTAAATTTCGGGTTGTAGGATCAATTATATAAGTACATGAGAAAGAGAGATGAATAGAGCGAGAACACTTACAAGCCACCCATAAGTATGCAACTTGAAGCCGCGAAAATCCTTCCTCCGCTAGCGCCATGATACATTACCAATCTGCTACCGTACCAAGAGTTGAACGCCCAGATACCGAAGGTCACTCCTCCGCTTCCTACTGCCAAGCCTTTGACAAGACCTTGTTTAAGCCCAAGCTTTACAGTCCCATTGAGCGCATCGGAGAACTTAGCCATTGTCCTCTCCTCTCCAACGAAGGCAAAGACTGTCCTAATGGATGAAAGAGCTTGCTCTGCAATATTACCGGCTATATTATATGCTTCGGTGAACTTGCCAGAAGTCCCCACCAGAATCCGCCCATACATTATGCCGGGAATGATCAGCATGATCACGAAAGGAAATGACGCTGATGCCAGTCTCCATGTCAAGTAGAATGCCACAAAATAACTACTGAAGAATAAAGAAGTATTCATGACGAAGTTGGGTAGCTGAGGATGGACATTCTCCCAAGAGAATTAGCAATATTAAAATTAGAAAACTTAGTAAAGAGTCCAAACGTTGATAAATTAGATGAACTTAATGAAGAGTCTGAACATTGATAAATTAAATGACAGAATAGAGTAATAAGATCACACCTTTTCTGCTAAAACGTCCTGTATAACGAGAGTATCATTAGTAACACTGGTAACCACTTCTGCTGTGGTAGTTCTTTGGGTGTCGAAGAATCCCTCGCCCTGCCTCAATACGGCTTTCAAATAATTTATACGCATCCGAGATGCCTGCCTTTCGCTGGTCCTCGCCCAACAGAACGCCTCTGATCAAAGAAAGCAAAGAAAAGCATTAGTCATAGATAAGATCATCAAAAACCATTTAACTATAGAAGGTGTGAAAGAAACAGGAAGATGTAATACCAACCGAGAAACGCAGCAAAAAACGCAGCGATTGATATATAGAGCAGACGTAAAGTATACTGCGCAAGTAACCATCACCGACACATTCATCAATATGTAATATGAATATTATGCAAAGTTTTGTTGTGAAGGAAATGATTATTACCGTGTTGATACTACGACGGAAATCTCCTGTGGATGCCCAACCAAAATTTCCTACTGTGTCCATCAAATTGCTTAATACAAGCAGGCGGATCAAAGGCATGGTCATTCCATCTGTAATGGCTCCTACAGTGCCGAATGCCATTAGCCACAGATCAAATGAATCGGCATACTTAAAAAGTTTCCATATTGAGATGCCTGAATCCTTCGGACGAACAGCCGTGTTGCTTTCCACACGATCATGCGGTTTAAGCAGGTCTGGTTCTTCTTCCAGATTTGACATCTGTATTTGTTCCCTTGCCATTTTCTTCAGTGCAGGAAAAACACGGGAGTCCTTTACCTTTGTGGATCATTCAGCGAAACAATGTATATTAATTGCAAACTGCAACCTGAGGTCTTTCATCATCCCGCTTCCTTAATCACAGATTCCTTAGGTCACATCTTGATATAAAAAGGTCCTATAGAATTAAAAATTGAATTCGAATTGACTTATTAATAAATTTGTAATGAATTACGTTGCGAAGACCTTTAATTATCCTGGCCCTAAATCAATGATGTTCAGGTCACAGGTCACATCTTAATAAAAAAGTCCTAGAAGATCATATTTGGGAGAAGGAGCCCTTAATTGGCAATTAAAAAATAATTCAAATTGAGTTTTGAATAAACTTGTAATGAGAAAGTTGGTTTTTATTTTTATTTTTTAGTGAACTAATTTAGAATATGGGAGATGATTTTAATTGGCAATTAAAAAATGAATTCTACTTGAGTTATGAATGAACTTATAATGAGGAAGTTGGTTTTTATTTTTATTTTTTTAGTGAACTAATTTAGAATATGGGAGATGAAGATTTTAATTGGCAATTAAAAAATGAAATCTACTTGAGTTATGAATGAACTTATAATGAGGGAGTTGGTTTTATTTTTATTTTTTAGTGAACTAATTTAGAATATGGGAGATGGAGTCTTTAATTGGGTAATTAAAAAATAATTCAAATTGAGTTATGAATACAAATGAATTTAAATTAAGTTATGAATAAATTTGTAATGAGGAAGTTGGTTTTTATTTTTATTTTTTGGTGAATTAATTTAGAATATGGGAGATAGAGCACTTAATGGCAATTAAAAAATGAATTCAAATTGAGTGATAAATAAATTTGTAATGAGGAAGTTGGTTTATTTTTATTTTTTAGTGAACTAATTTAGTTGTGAAATTAATTGATTGTAAGATAATTATTATTGATTAATTTATCATTATTATTTAAGGAAAATCCTGTCATCTAAAATTATCTCGTAATGTAAGAAACTTTCCTTCTTAAAACATATCTCTAGATCTTAACCATTAATTTGTTTTCTCTTCATTTGTTTCTTTACATCCAAAAAAACAAAAATTAGAGTATCATTACTTGCAACTTCTAAATGACTTGTGACTTTTGAATGTCAATTGATGTTTGAGTGAATATAAAATACTAAACCACGGATACCGACGCCAGTGAACAATGAACATAAAATATCAAATCCATCCAAACGTTTCATAATGTAAATCAGATCTATGTTTTCATTAATTCATTAATTACGCCTTAAAGCGTTCCCCTCTAAAATGAATTCCCCCTCGTATCACCTGTGTCTTTCTTAGCCTTTACCATAGAAATAACCTTGACCATCAGATTGAAAAACGGTATTAGTTCATTGCAATTCTCTACGGGAAGAACGGTATTAGTTTGTTGCAATTCTATATGGGAATTCTCTACGAGAAGAACGGTATTAGTTCGTTGCAATTCTATATGGGACTTATGAATATTCGTCATCGTTGCAATTCTATATGGGACTTATGAATATTCGTCATCGTCTCTGGTCTACTAGAGTATTTGTCAAAGATCGTTAAAGCTCTGTGTGCCTTATAGGCATGAGTGCCTCGCTGGGATGTATCGATCTCCCTGGAATGTGTCAGTCTTTGTGTTGTAGTTCAGTCAGTGATGGGAAATGCATACATAATTCCTCAGCTTGCACTGGAACCAGGCCCTGCTCGGAGGCGGGGTGGATTCATCAAGTGTCTAGCCCAAGAAGTGTTCCTCAATTTGGACTCCCATAATTGTTGCGGAGATGGCCATGGGGATGGGGATCATGGTTGTGAGCATTCTGGTATGTTTCACTGTCATTTGGGTTCAGTTCAAGCTCAAGGCTGACTGTCACGCCCCCGTAACTTTTTTCGTTTGACGGGGAGTGCGGCACCACCTTTTGCCGGGTTCGGGCAAAGTGGACTACGCCTCTCACAAACTTCCCACACCAATTTACCTCGTTAATTAGTGTTATCTTTTATAATCAATTCATGAACATGTAATTAACAACAATATAATCGTCACTTATATTTGTTAACTTATAATTTGTTCAACATATGAAACCAGAAACCGCAACAATAATAACTTCAACACATAAACACCGATGTTTAATGGGAGGGCGCCAACCCCAACCGAGTTGCGCTCGAACTGTTTTATTACTTGGCCAAAGTTATAGTTTACAAGCTGTGTGAGCCCTTCGGGTCTCACGACTTGGATACAACAGACCTGTGGTCTTGCACGATCATAGACCAACTGTCGGTACTCTGTGCGCTGTTGTTCGGTCCGCCCGATCGTCTCACAGACCTCCTGGTCACTTATCCCTTTTTCCGAACTACAACCGGACCCACGGCCTGTTACCAAACTGTCGCAGCCTCTAGTCGAATGTCATTTAGTCGATCGTCGTGCGCACTGCCTGCGCCTTATTCCGACAGACAATTCACCCTGCCTTCGTTCGATACTTCCGTCGCTGTCCGAGGTGTGTTATACACCTGTTCACCTGATCCGTTCGACAGTTAAGACTGTCTTTTCCCGACCACTCCTTCCGCCTTTGTACTGAGACTATTCTATCACATCGTCGCACTGCGTTGTTGTGTGTAGATCTCCTCTAAGGCTTGATCGAAGACAGAGTTCGAATGAATGATCCCTTCGTTGCAAATGCGCCTCCAATTTATATGGATCCACCGCCAAGTTAGGAGGGGCGTCGGCCTGTCGAGCCGACCCCCGAATTCGTTTACTTTAATCATTCGACGCCCCAAGCCGACCCGATCAACTTATGAAACGTCGCGTGTCTTGCCTCTTTGTGGGTCAGCCTTCGTGCATGAAGTCGCCCACACGAAGGGACTATAAGCCTTCGCCCACCACTTCGCTTACTTAGCTCGCATGTGTTTGCCCGTCGTCCGCTATTACTGTTGTCCGATTGCCGAGTTCGCCCACCGTGCCTTTCAGTTCAATGTATGTGCGCGCCCACACTTAGTTCGTTTGCTGTCGTGTCCGCCACCCATTCGTTCACCCATTCATTCGTTCTGTCGAACGACCCGGGCCTGTGCGCCTTCGTTCGTTTAGGCGTTCGGGCGGGTGGGCGCACTGTCATGTCGCCCACTGCCATCATTCCTCCGATCACCGGCTTTGCCCACTGTTCGTTCAGACGCCCGTCTCCACGTTCGCCCTGCTGCCCGTGTGCCACCTCCGTCGCACCGGTTATGTCATCTTTTCGTGTCAAGTCTCCAAACGGACCATCGGGTGGGAGGTCGTTCAGCCTTCGTTCGGGTCGCCTGTCGTCGTGCGGAGCGCCCGGTCCTCAGGGCGTTACATCCTCCCCCACCTTATTCCGTTGTCGTCCCGACAACCTCCATACCATCGTGCCCTCTTCGGTCCTCCATACCAAGTCGCCCTCCCGTTTCGTAATCCTGTGAACATTTCGGAAGTATGCATCCCATACTACATCAAGTCGGAATTTAGACATCGAACCGGCTCCTTAATGTTTCAGGCCTCCAAGTCACCATGTATGGACCTCGGTGTAAGTGTTATGCATATGTGTGAACGCCCTACAATTTTGGTCCCCAGCTCAGGTTCGTGGGAACCCCACTTCTCTGCTGCACATGGGACCAACCTGCCCAATCACCTTACGGGCTCACTGCCTTGAGCAGCCAACGGTGAGCCCGGCTTCCTGTTTTACTTAAGCTAGTCTCGATGGAGGTGAGTCCGGTGGCTCACCTTCGTCCATCAACTCCACCCATCTGTCCGGATCTCCCATTTCCAACTGCCGAAGGTGCTCTTCCCAAGCTTCCTTCCATAATCTCGATCTTGCACCGGGTTGTGGTTGTGCCTTCGAGCATGTGCACACCGTCTCCACTTTCCCGTTCTGATCTTCATCCTTTACTTGTTCTCGGTGTGACTCCCGATCTCCCACTCGGATATTCGGCCTCATCCACCCATCATTCCTTTCGCCTCTGCTTTCTACAAATCCCAGCTGCCTTGACAGATTTCTGATTTTGTCCGAAAGTGACTGAATCGTCGAGTCCTGCCCCGTGGTTAGTCCTCTCACTCTAGAGGGACATACTTTCCTCATGTGAGGTCCTCCGCAACGCCAGCACCTCGTGTGCCTTTCCGTTTTGACCCCACCTTGTTTATCCGAAGAACTCGGTCCTGGACCCGCTCGTTTTGCCTCCATCGCCGAATCTTGACCAACCTCGTGAGATGTTTCACCAACCAAGCCTCTGGATTCATCGGTCCGTTTGTTCTCACTATCCCGAACTCCCAGCCTGTTGTCATGGTCGAGCTCCTGCTGCCCGATTATCATCTCCTTCTCAAGGAGTCTCCTCCTTATTTCTTCCTCAACTCGTTCGATTTTGGCCTCCACCCTGGATCTTCCTTCTCGCAATCGAGCTCTCTCATCGAAGATCCCCTGGAGGTCTGACTTCATCAAGTCATCATTGTTGAGTTTGAGCACATCTTCGTACCGTTTCCCAAGCTCGGCCAACTCTTTTCTAAGCCTCGAACAGTTTTCTCGAACTCGCACGACTTCGGCTTGTAACTCGACCCAACTCGTTTCCCATTCGTTCATGCGCCTCTGTGTTTCGTTTTCACTGTGGCCACCATCGACCTTGCTGCCAACCTGCTCCGTCACCACACGGTGATTCGCCCTCTGTCCGGCAGACTTATCATCAAGTCTTCTCATTTGACCATTCGAGCCTCCACGAAAATTCGTTTCAACCGGCTCTAATATTTCGTACGGGGGAGTCCCACCTGCACCGAGGTCACTTTCGTACCCCTTCCTGCTGCTGTCCAACTCCCTGAATGTCATGCGGGTGTCTACCTCGACCCGGGCAGATTCACCCTCAGTCCTCCTCGCTTGGCCACCCAAGCTTTCACGGGCACTTAATCCACTCGGCTCTCCATGAGCCACGGCACCCATTGCCATATCTGTCTTCGCTTCTTGTCTCGACCTTGGAACTTGGGCACTCCTTTCGGCCACCTGTTCACTTGTCATAAATCGAAGTCTCTATCAACCGAACAGTTCGTTCACCGTTGAACGACCCGAACCGCGCACTGCTCGTTCGACCTCTTGTTCAACCTGTTCCCAACTGATCTCCGCACCTGTCACCTGCTTGAATGACCTGTTCACCGGCATCAACTGTGCTCCACGCTTCTATCCGCAGGCTAAACCCGCTCTGATACCATCTGTCACGCCCCCGTAACTTTTTTCGTTTGACGGGGAGTGAGGCACCACCTTTTGCCGGGTTCGGGGGAAGTGGACTACGCCTCTCACAAACTTCCCACACCAATTTACCTCGTTAATTAGTGTTATCTTTTATAATCAGTTCTTGAACATGTAATTAACAACAATATAATCGTCACCTATATTTGTTAACTTAGAATTCGTTCAACATATGAAACCAGAAACCGCAACAATAATAACTTCAACACATAAACACCGATGTTTAATGGGAGGGCGCCAACCCCAACCGAGTTGCGCCCGAACTGTTTTATTACTTGGCCAAAGTTACAGTTTACAAGCTGCATGAGCCCTCGGGTCTCACGACTTGGATACAATAGACCTGCGGTCTTGCACGATCATAGAACAACTGTCGGCACTCTGTGCGCTGTTGTTCGGTCCGCCCGATCGTCTCACAGACCTCCTGGTCACTTATCCCTTTTTCCGAACTACAACCGGACCCACGGCCTGTTACCAAACTGTCGCAGCCTCTAGTCGAATGTCGTTCAGTCGATCGTCGTGCGCACTGCCTGCGCCTTATTCCGATAGACAATTCGCCCTGCCTTCGTTCGATACTTCCATCATTGTCCGAGGTGTGTTATACACCCGTTCACCCGATCCGTTCGACAGTTAAGACTGTCTTTTCCCGACCACTCCTTCCGCCTTTGTACCAAGGCTATTCTATCACATCGTCGCACTGCGCTGTTGTGTGTAGATCTCCTCTAAGGCTTGATCGAAGACAGAGTTCGAATGAATGATCCCTTCCTTGCAAATGCGCCTCCAATTTATATGGATCCACCGCCAAGTTAGGAGGGGCGTTGGCCTGTCGAGCCGACCCCCGAATTCGTTTACTTTAATCGTTCGACGCCCCAAGCCGACCCGATCAACTTATGAAACGTCGCGTGTCTTGTCTCTTTGTGGGTCGGCCTTTGTGCACGAAGCCGCCCACACGAAGAGACTATAAGCCTTCGCCCACTACTTCGCTTACTTAGCTCGCATGTGTTTGCCCGTCGTCCGCTATTACTGTCGTCCGATTGCTGAGTTTGCCTACCGTGCCTTTCAGTTCAATGTATGTGCGCGCCCACACTTAGTTCGTTTGCTGTCGTGTCCGCCACCCGTTCGTTCACCCATTCGTTCGTTCTGTCGAACGACCCGGGCCTGTGCGCCTTCGTTCGTTCAGGCGTTCGGGCAGGTGGGCGCACTGTCATGTCGCCCACCGCCATCGTTCCTCCGATCACCCGCTTTGCCCACTGTTCGTTCGGACGCCCGTCTCCACGTTCGCCCTGCTGCCCGTGTGCCACCTCCGTCGCACCGGTTATGTCGTCTTTTCGTGTCAAGTCTCCAAATGGACCGTCGGGTGAGAGGTCGTTCAGCCTTCGTTCGGGTCGCCCGTCGTCGTGCGGAGCACCCGGTCCTCAGGGCGTTACACTGACCCTCCTGAAACCATGACAACTGCCCGCAAGAGTAAGTTTACAAGAGCAAGATAAAGAGCGATGTCTTTAGCAGGGAGCTTTTCACATTGGAAATTTTATTCCTTATTTGGACTGGCTTGATTTGCAAGGTATCTATTGACAAATGAAGGATGCCAACAAAATATTCGATTTATTCGCCTAGAAATTCATACATGACCATATGGAGCATCGCATGGATTCGATTTATTCGCTTAGAAATTCATACATGACCATATGGAGCATCGCATGGACTTATCCTTGGATGGCCAGCCAGGGGCTGAAGCAGAACATTGTAAAAGCTTTGTTGATGTGCTGCTTCAGATCTAGAGTGAGTAGCAGGATACCCAAATCACACAAGAAACCATCAAGGCAGTTATGTTTGTAAGTCTCTTGGGCATCATTCCCTCTTTCAGTTTTCTAATTCTTAATACTCAGTCACTCCACTCCTACTAACGTGAGAAATGAATTGAATATGTCATGACATGTTCGCCACCGGAATGGAGACGATGGCCATTACCATAGCATGGGCAATGAGTGAGATGCTCATAAATCACCATGAAAGGAAAAGATTACAAGAAGAAATTGAATGTACAGTTGGCAGCCATGGAAAAGTTAACGACTTAGATGTGGCAAGCTTGAAATACCTCCTCAGTGTGTTGAAAGAGACTCTGCGATTATACCCCGGAGTGTCGCTATTGGCTCCTCACGAATCTGCAGAAACTATGACAGTAGAAGGATATCATGTACTGAAGAAAACAACGTTATTGGTGAATGTGTGGGCGATGGGAAGGGATCCTACTGTATGGAGAAAATATTCTTCAGAATTCAAACTAGAAAAATTTGTGGAGGAATTCGGTGGACATAATGATTATATGGAATTAACAAATACTCAATACTTGAGGATGCTCCCATTTGGTGCAGGAAGGAGAGGATTCCCTGGTCCCCCTATGGCTCTTCCCACGATTTCGCTTGCATTGGCTCAACTGCTGCACACTTTTAACTGGAGGTTTGAAGGTGATTCGTCCCAATTGTATATGAAGGAAGCACATGCAATGACACTCCCAAGAGAAATTCCTCTCTTTGCATTCCCAAACTTGAGGTTGCCATTGAATTGTGTTTATAATTTGGAAAATTAAGAAGATATAGGTTTGTAGTAGCCGACGTCTTCTCGCCACATTTAGCGTAGGCTAGTAGTTTCTTTAATGCATTTTTTTGAGTGGCTGTGTGAGATGTGATCGTTATTGGTGATGTATTGTGCTTAGTTGTTCTGTCAAATATTAGGGTAATTTTGATATTCGCATTATGTTTAAATAAGTGTAATATGCAGGGTTATTGGTTAGAGTTTGTTTTTTTTATGAAAAAAAAATAAATGATAGCAGAACAATCCACGTGAGAATAATTATAGAGTAGTATAATAGAGTTTGAATAATCAAATTATTTAAGAAAATTAAAATTTATTGAACAAATTTCTATGATAAGAATGATTGCAAATACAAGTGGTTTTATCTGTTTGAGGCAATTTTTGGTGATATATATTGATCATGGATAGATGTTAAAGATGTAATGGATTCTAATTAAATAGGTTTTATATAATTTGTGATGGGTTATACAAGCAAAAAAAAATATTTTCTATCACTTTCATGGCTTCATAGATTTTATATCTTAAATATATATTTTGACGTCTTTATCTCATTATCAAATTATGCATCTAAGCATGTATTGTTCAAAAAACATTTGTCTTATATATGGGTAAAAGCATGTTAATGTGTCTCTGGCAAAAGCAAAAGAGTACTCAAATGAAAAAAGAAAAAAATTTATATTATATATATATATATCAATATATATATATATATCAATTAAATGAGTTGAGTTTCATACTTGTTAATTATAAAAAATAAATGCTAAATTTGTAACAAAGCTAACTGACAATAAATTTTGGTAAAATCTATAGTGAACCTATTTAATGGGTTCAAAAAAATATAAATAATGTTATAATAAGTAAACACTAAATTTGTAAATAAGTCAATTGATAGTAAATATTGGTAAAAACTATGGTTCATCACTCACAAAATATAAATAATTTTTTTAAATATGCACGTTTAAATATGTAAAGTTAAATGAAATGCTAAAACTCTTTAAAAGATATATAAAAAATAGAATTAGATTCTTCAACAATAATTTTGTATATATTTTGAATAATATAAATATGTTTTTTATCTATTTTAAAATTTTATTTTATAAAAAATCAAAATATATTTTAAAAAATTTAAATTTTTTTTTTTAACATTTCGTTATATGTTATTTTCAAATTTCTATTAAAAAAAATTGATTTTATAAACTTGAAAGGGTAGTTTTTTGGGTCGCGATTTTATATATACGAAAAGATGATCTTTTTTACTAGTATTTTAATAATAATTAAAAAATATGCTTACTTTTTATTTTAAATTTGTTTAGCAATCTTTAGAATGTTTACAACACATCTCTTAAGGAAATTGGAATTAAAAAACATAAATCAATAGAGAAATGGGGGGTCGCACTTTTGTCACTACTTAAAAAATTATGTAAAATATTAATGAATATCTTTTAAAGAAAATGAATAAATTAGATAAAAAAAATATATTAAATTTTAGAAAAATATGACATGAAATTGAATTTAAATTGACATGTTTTGTCTTCTTTTACCACCATCTAATTCTTGATGATTTTGTAAATTTAAGAGTAAACAGTCCAACTCCATTTATTTTTATAAAACGTCTTTGCCACAAAAAGGGAAAAAATGATACACATTAACATGCCTTTACCCATATGTATATTTACTTCTTAAATTTCTATGTTTCTCAACACACATACCTTAATCAAGTTTTTCAATAATTAGAAATCTCATTTCTCTTAAATGGATAAATACTCATTATTATCATAAATCTCATTTCCCTTAAAAACGACGGAGGTTTTTATTTTTATTTTTCAGTGAACTAATTTAGAATATGGGAGATGAAGATTTTAATTGGCAATTAAAAAATGAATTCGACTTGAGTTATGAATGAACTCATAATGAGGGAGTTGGTTTTATTTTTATTTTTTAGTGAACTAATTTAGAATATGGGAGATGGAGTCTTTAATGGGCTAATTAAAAGATAATTCAAATTGAGTTATGAATATAAATGAATTTAAATTAAGTTATGAATAAATTTGTAATGAAGAAGTTGGTTTTTATTTTTATTTTTTAGTGAATTAATTTAGAATATGGGAGATGGAGCCTTTAATGGCAATTAAAAAATGAATTCAAATTGAGTGATAAATAAATTTGTAATGAGGAAGTTGGTTTATTTTTATTTTTTAGTGAACTAATTTAGTTGTGAAATTAATTAATTGTAAAACAATTATTATTGATTGATTTATCATTATTATTTAAGGAAAATCATATCATCTAAAATTATCTCATAATATAAGAAGCTTTCCCTCTTAAAACTTATCTCTAAATCTTAACCATTAATTTGTTTTCTCTTAATTTATTTCTTTCCATAAAAAAAAACAAAGAAAAATTAGAGTATCATTACTTGCAACTTCTAAATGACTTGTGACTTGAATGTCAATTGATGTTTGAGCGAATATAAAATACTAAACCACGGATACCGGGGCCAGTGAACAATGAACATAAAATATCAAATCCATCCAAACGTTTCATAATGTAAATCAAATGTATGTTTTCATTAATTACGCCTTAAAGCGTTCCCCTCTGAAATGAATTCCCCCTCGTATCACCTGTGTCTTTCTTAGCATTTACCATAGAAATAACCTTGACCATCATATTGAAAAACGGTATTAGTTCATTGCAATTCTCTACGGGAAGAACGGTATTAGTTTGTTGCAATTCTATATGGGAATTCTCTACGGGAAGAACGGTATTAGTTCGTTGCAATTTTATATGGGACTTATGAATATTCGTCATCGTTGCAATTCTATATGGGACTTATGAATATTCGTCATCGTCTCTGGTGTACTAGAGTATTTGTCAGAGATCGTTAAAGCTCTGTGCGCCTTATAGCCATGAGTGCCTCGATGGAATGTATCAGTCTCCCTGGAATGTGTCAGTCTTTGTGTTGTAGTCCGGTCAGTGATGGGAAATGCATACATAATTCCTCAGCTTGCACTGGAACCAGGCCCTCCTCGGAGGCGGGGTGGATTCATCAAGTGTCTGGACCAAGAAGTGTTCCTCAATTTGGAACCCATAATTGTTGCGGAGATGGCCATGGGGATGGGGATCATGGTTGTGAGCATTCTGGTATGTTTCATTGTCATTCGGGTTTAGTTCAAGCTCAAGGTTGACTGTAACGCCCTGGCGACCGGGCGCTCCGCGCACGGAGGGCGACCTTCCCACACGACGTCCGTTCAACAAAACGACAACACACTACGCACACAGACGGGTCGATGGTCATAAGGCTAGGACAGTCCGGGCGTTCAACACAGCAATAGCGGTAGGTTGGAACGACGATGGAGGCAGCGTTCTACTCAGGCAAGCGATGACACGACCGAACGGACCGAAGAACAGTTCGGGCAGCAGCAAACACAACAATCCACAAAAACGGAGTTCGTTCAGCAATTGGGCAGACAACGACCATGCATGGAGCGACATGATCCAATGAACGAGCGTGTGAGAATAATGCATGACCATGTGAGTTTATATGAGGCGTTGGTCGGCTTTGTTAACCAAAGGCCGACCCGCCACATTAAACGGAACGATGGGTTTGAACGATAAAGACGCACGTCGGCGGGGCGCAAGGCGGGTGTCCAAACAACGAAACGGGGGTCGGCCACATAACCGACACCCCTCTCCATTGTGATGAAGAACCGTATATATATCACGAGTTCGAAGTCGATTGGAGGCATCAACTCGATCACTCATTCGATCGTTCTACGGAGCTCATCTACACACAAGTTCGATGTAGCGAACTGTGGTAAGAAGAGCAGACGGGGGTCGGACGACATCAACCGAACAGCAGGTGTTACACTGGACTTACGGAGGCCGCACAGCAAGTGCGCCATCGTGCAGCAGGGGTCGGTCTTAACAAGGGTTCGGCAGGCATAATAGTGCAGCGAAGGGTTCGCTGTCACTTAACCAGAATTCGGGGTTTATGGTCTCGGTGTATGAGCTGTAGCTCCATTGTAAGTGTGCAGGCCGTGGAGGTTAAAGTACACAGCCCTGCCTCGTTCATATTATTGTGCGGTCGAGAGTCGACCCACGCATTGTAAACATTACTATTGAGCGGTTAATGAAACGATTTTGCGGGCAGTTCGGGTGAGCTGCACCGCCCATACATTTTTGGTGTCCTGGTTTTAATGTGTGCTAATTTTATATGGTAACTGATTTATTATTCCGGTTGATGACTGGTTATAATATGCACTCGGTAATTTATAAGAGAACGTAATTATAATTAAAGATTGTTGTTGATTATAAGATTACAAGTGTGAAGATAAGAAGTGGATATAAAGGTAATGTTCGTGCAACGATAGTGAAACGAACGTTTGGTAAGGCGTAGTCTGTAGGTAAAACGGAAAGTTTGCCCGGCAGTGCCGCACGGCTCCTGACGAAAAAATTATATAGAGGGCGGGGGCGTGACAGTTGGTATCAGAGCCAGGTTGGTTGGCTGGTTGACGGAAGCAGGTACACATCTACACTTTGTGACAAGATGGTATCGGTGATGAACAGGTTGAACCGTGAAGCGCAGCTAGGGACGGTTGAACTTGGTGTAAGCTTGGACACCCAAGCGGAAACGAAGGTGAGCCTGCCTGATCTAAGGCAGGCATCCGAAGGAACAAGAAGACAGTTCGACAGTGGCAAGATGGAGTATGGGATCCATGGTGCGGTCGACAGGTCTGAATACTCAAACTGGGACAGGGTGCAGGCGGAACTCGATCAGATTCGGGAACGTTGTTCAGAACTTCGAAAAGAGCTGAACAAACTCAAGGCCCAGTGCAAGTGTAGGCTCGATTGGGTTGGCAGAAACGTCCGCTTGAACGACTTAAGTCTCCAAGAGGTCTTCAACGAAAGGGCTCGGTTAAGGGAGAAACGGTCCATGGCAGAGATAGAAGTCAAACGGGTCGAGGAGGAAATAAGGAGGAGACTCCTTGGTAAGAAGGTAGTCATAATTGGGCAGGAAGAGATTGACTACATCAGCAAAATTGGAGCAGAATGTCGGGAGGACATACGAAACTCTAAGGACTTGACAGATGGACAGAGCTCGGTGGACGAGAAGCTTGAAGCAAAACAGGCCGGACCGGAACGAGACAAAATAAAGACGTTGAAATGTTGGCTTTGTGCGGGGCCTCATACGGTGAAACGGTGCCCTTTGAAACTAAAGGGACCGGTTGGAAATGAAGATGGAGATGAAGCTGTGTGTCCTTGTTCGAGGCCGGAACCTCAACCCAGCGCTAGTACAAGGCCAGACACATGGAGGAAACAACCAGTTGAAGATGTGGTCGAAAGAGTCAAAGCTGGGTACCCTCGTTCAAGGCCGAAACCTCAACCCGGTACTAGCACGAGGCTAGACACATGGAGAGAGGCTCGGGAAGATTACTTTCAACAGGTGGAGATGGCAGGCTCAGATAGATGGGCGGATTTGGTGGATAGGGGAGAGCCACCCGGCTCACTCCCTTGGCAGTCCTTTTAAATAATTAAAGGGACGGGCTCATTGTTGGCTGCTCAAGGCAGTGAGTCCGTGAGGATACTTGGGCAGGCCGGTGATCTCAACGAGCGCATGAAATGGGGGTTCCCATGAAACGACAGGGGGATCATGAAACGAGTATCTATACTCGGATAGGAGGTTATCCATTCATGGTGGACTTGGAGGTTTGAAGTGTCAGGGAGCCGAGTCGATGACTATTTCCGACTTGATGTAGTATGGGATGCATACTCCTGCAACGTGCACTGGATCACGGAACGGGAGGGTGACTTGGCATGGAGGACTGAAGAGGACACAGTGGTATGGAAGTTGTTGGGACGACAACGGAGTAGGGTGGGGGAGGATGTAACGCCCTGGCGACCGAGCGCTCCGCGCACGGAGGGCGACCTTCCCACACGACGTCTGTTCAACAAAACGACAACACACTACGCACACGGACGGGTCAACGGTCATAAGGCTAGGACAGTCCAGGCGTTCAACACAACAATAGCGGCAGGTTGGAACGACGACGGAGGCGGCGTTCTACTCAGGCAAGCGATGACACGACCGAACGGACTGAAGAACAATTCGGGCAGCAGCAAACACAACAATGCACAGAAACGGAGTTCGTTCAGCAATTGGGCAGACAGCGACCATGCATGGAGCGACATGATCCAATGAACGAGCGCGCGAGAATAATGCATGACCATGTGAGTTTATATGAGGCGTTGGTCAGCTTTGTTAACCAAAGGCCGACCCGCCACATTAAACGGAACGATGGGTTTGAACGATAAAGACGCACATCGGCGGGGCGCAAGGCGGGTGTCCAAACAACGAAACGGGGGTCGGCCACATAACCGACACCCCTCTCCATTGTGATGAAGAACCGTATATATATCACGAGTTCGAAGTCGATTGGAGGCATCAACTCGATCACTCATTCGATCGTTCTACGGAGCTCATCTACACACAAGTTCGATGTAGCGAACTGTGGTAAGAAGAGTGGATGGGGGTCGGACGACATCAACCGAACAGTAGGTGTTACACTGGACTTACGGAGGTCGCACAACAAGTGCGCCATCGTGCAGCAAGGGTCGGTCTTAACACGGGTTCGGCAGGCATAATAGTGCAGCGAAGGGTTCGCTGTCACTTAACCAGAATTCGGGGTTTATGGTCTCGGTGTATGAGCTGTAGCTCCATTGTAAGTGCGCAGGCCGTGGAGGTTAAAGTACACGGCCCTGCCTCGTTCATATTATCGTGCGGTCGAGAGTTGACCCACGCATTGTAAACATTACTATTGAGCGGTTAATGAAATGATTTTGCGAGAAGTTCGGGTGAGCTGCACCGCCCATACATTTTTGGTGTCCTGGTTTTAATGTGTGCTGATTTTATATGGTAACTGATTTATTATTCTGGTTGATGAATGGTTATAATATGCACTCGGTAATTTATAAGAGAACGTAATTATAATTAAAGATTGCTGTTGATTATAAGATTACAAGTGTGAAGATAAGAAGTGGATATAAAGGTAATGTTCGTGCAACGATAGTGAAATGAACGTTTGGTAAGGCGTAGTCTGTAGGTAAAACGGAAAGTTTGCCCGGCAGTGCCGCACGGCTCCCGACGAAAAAATTATATAGAGGGCGGGGGCGTGACACTGACCCTCCTGAAACCATGACAACTGCCCGCAAGAGTAAGTCTACAAGAGCAAGATAAAGAGCGATGTCTTTAGCAGGGAGCTTTTCACATTGGAAAATTTATTCCTTATTTGGACTGGCTTGATCTGCAAGGTATCTATTGACGAATGAAGGATGCCAACAAAATATTCGATTTATTCGCTTAGAAATTCATACATGACCATATGGAGCATCGCATGGACTTATCCTTGGGTGGCCAGCCAGGGGCTGAAGCAGAACATTGCAAAAGCTTTGTTGATGTGCTGCTTCAGATCTAGAGTGAGCAGCAGGATGCCCAAATCACACAAGAAATCATATTTCAGCATTTAATACACCTCAAAACCACTCAGCAAAACCACAAACCACCTGGAGGCATATCGCACCGCTTTTGGTATGAAGTGGTTTCCGTATACAAGAGCTCCGATACAATTTGGAGTTGACGCGTGGATGAGGCGTGACATCAGCCTCTGACATTTATCGGAAGGTAAATGTCGACTAAAAAGTGGCTTCCGATATTCTCCTCCGTCGTCTGATGTGCTCCAGCATTCTCCACCGTTGATCTTTCAAAGCTGCATAGTGGAGTAAAGTTCGGTTAAAAGAGCTTTCCGATATTCACCTCAGCCGTTGGATTCGAGGAGGGCAAATCAACAGTTGACGGGCAACTGAACTTGCATACGGCCAACATTAAAGGCTTAGCGTGGAGTAAAAATTAAGTTTTATTTTGACCATACCATTTATTAAATAATTGTCATATGCGTAAGTGTATTTTTAATTTTCCATAGTTACAGAAGTATGGGCATGGATTAAATAATGGCATGGGCAATGTCATATGTTTTTAATTTTCACGGTCGTAAGTTTGGTTTTGACCGAACAAGTAAAAACATATAGTTGTTGGTCATTTTGGTTTGCGTAAGAAATGAAGAACGCAAAGCAGTGCAGGAGCGAAGAAGTGAAGGAGTGAATGAAGAAAACCAGGGGAAGTATGTAAAACCATGAATTGTTTCACACAGCAGTAAAAAGGTAAAACAGTAAATCCTTGCAATCTTTGTTTTCACACCGCAGTGAATGTAAATGAAATTTTTACACACAGTGATGTAAAATTTCAAGGGGACAGAGTAATTTCTTTTGTAATGTTTGGTGAATCCCTCTGAGTGAAAGAGGATGAATATGTATGAGTGATTTTGTTTGATGAATAGAAATCTTTTATGGTGGTGCAATACTCTGTTCTTTAGTAAAAAAAAAAATTAAGCTTCCCTGTGCACAAAAAGATCCTGGAGTAAAGAAAACAGAGCATTAACTCTTGTGTGCTTGAAGTTTTGTGTTTTTGGGATTTTGCCAGAAAAATGTCCAACAATGGGCAATGAGTGAGATGCTCATAAATCACCATGCAAGGAAGAGATTACAAGAAGAAATTGAATGTACAGTTGGCGGCCATGGAAAAGTTAACGACTTAGATGTGGCAAGCATGAAATACCTCCTCAGTGTGTTGAAAGAGACTCTGCGATTATACCCCGGAGTGTCGGTATTGGCTCCTCACGAATCTGCAGAAACTATGACAGTAGAAGGATATCATGTATTGAAGAAAACAATGTTATTGGTGAATGTGTGGGCGATGGGAAGGGATCCTACTGTATGGGAAAATATGCTTCAGAATTCAAACTAGAAAAATTTGTGGAGGAATTCGGTGGACATAATGATTATATGGAATTAAGAAATACTCAATACTTGAGGATGCTCCCATTTGGTGCAGGAAGGAGAGGATTCCCTGGTCCTCCTGTGGCTCTTCCCACGATTTCGCTTGCATTGGCTCAACTGCTGCACACTTTTAATTGGAGGTTTGAAGGTGATTCGTCCCAATTGTATATGAAGGAAGCACATGCAATGACACTCCCAAGAGAAATTCCTCTCTTTGCATTCCCAAACTTGAGGTTGCCATTGAATTGTGTTTAGAATTTGGAAAATTAAGAAGATATAGGTTTGTAGTAGCCGACGTTTTCTCGCCACATTTAGCGTAGGCTAGTAGTTTCTTTAATGCGTTTGAGTGGCTGTGTGAGATGTGATCGTTATTGGTGATGTATTGTGCTTAGTTGTTCTGTCAAATATTATGGTAATTTTGATATTCGTATTATGCTTAAATAAGTATAATATGAAGGTTTATTGCTTAGTATTTGTTTTTTTTGAAAAAAAATAATTGATAGCACAATTATTCAGGTGAGAATAATTATAGAGTAGTATAATAGAGTTTGAATAATCAAATTATTTAAGAAAATTAAAATTTATTGAACAAATTTTTATGATAAAAATGATTGTAAATACAAGTGGTTTTATCTGTTTGAAGTAATTTTTGGTGATATATATTGATGATGTAATGGATTCTAATTAAATAGGCTTTATATAATTTGTGATGGGTTATACAAGCAAAAAAAATATTTTCTATCAGTTTCATGGCTTCATAGATTTTATATTCTAAATATATATTTTGAAGTCTTTATCTCATTATCAAATTATGCATCTAAGCATGTATTGTTGAAAAAACATTTGCCTTATATATGGGTAAAAGTATGTTAATGTGTCTTATATATGGATAAAAGTATGTTAATGTGTCTCATTATATGGGAAAAGCAAAAAAGTACTCAAATGAAAAAAGATTAAAAAAAAAAAATATATAAAATTATCAATTTATATGAGTGATTTTCATACTTGTTAATTATAAAAAATAATTGCTAAATTTGTAACAAAGCTAACTGAAAATCAATTTTGGTAAAAGCTATAGTGAACCTATTTAATGGGTTCAGAAAATATAAATAATGTTATAAAAAGTAAACACTAAATTTGTAAATAAGTCAACTGATAGTAAATATTGGTAAAAACTGTGGTTAATCGCTCACAAAATATAAATAATTTTTTTAAATATGCAGGTTTAAATATGTAAAGTTAAATGAAATGTTAAAACTCTTTAAAAGATATATATAAAAATAGTATTGTTAGATGATCCAAAAATACTTTTTTATCATAGGTTATAAAATTAGAATAAAATAATTATTAATTTAAGAATAAATTAATGAATTATTATTCTAGAATGTTTA
>APFE031628789.1:0-23750 GCA_000404065.3 Pinus taeda
AAGGATAGAGACTCCCTGCGAGGAGTATCGTGTCTTGTTTTGTAATCGAGCTCTGCTCTATTAGAGGTTGCCCCCTCGAAGAGGCCTGTGAACATTTCTCTCTGAGTAATAAAATCATTGCTATTCTGTGTCCTGGGTATATTTTCTTCACATATTCTGTGTTCTGGGTATTTTTTCTCGCATATTCTCTATTCGGTATTACTTTTCAGGTTAAGAAGCATAACATTCCACTCAAACATGAGAATGATGAGGAGGTCATCAGCTTCCTCTAGCAGAACATCATCTCACACTTCGATGTTCTAGTATCATGTTTTTCTAATAATGCAACTTACTTTTCATCTTTGAAACTCTATGACTTTTCATTACATAATGATATTGTGCTAAAGCATTCATCTAACTATTATCCACAAGGAAACTGTCTTACAGAATCCATGAATAAAAACCTCATTCATATAATCGAAAAGACCATTTTCGCTGAGCAGCGAAACTGGCATACTACCTTGATGAGGTCAGTATCGGTTGACAGTGTAACACCCAAGCCTTCTCTAAATAATTCACCATACTTCCTATTTTATGGAAAATAAACCATCCTTCCACCAAACATCTACTTGCCAAGACTCCATCTTTCCCAGGAATCCCAAGGAACGCCTTCCCAGCTTGTTCAACGTAGAATGAATTCTCTCCATGATCTGTTAATGAAAAAGGTATTATGGACTATGTGTGAAGTTTCCTATGTTACTTAGTGAACATATAAAAAATATTGGAAATAAAATAAACACATTCAAACATATCAACATAGCCATATTTAATAAAGGAGTTCACCAAACTTCCTAGCTACGTCTCATGGTCCTTTTGCTTCAAGGGCTGACCTCTTTATTATGTCTTCAAATTGTTGTTACAGGTCTGAGCTCAAAGATTAAAATGGAACTCACCACTATGTTTATCTTGAGTTTTCAAGTCAAAATGAGTATAAACATGACTATATTTGGTCACAATGACCTCTAGACCCCCTGGAATGGTCCAAAACCACATTAGTTAACTCTTTTGGTAATATGGTATTAATATACCATGAATAATTACAAACTGTGGTGAACATGGAATAATATGATAACATTAAAATCAAAGGATAAACCAAAGGATTGGCAGGCTTAGGGTTGACCCTGACTGTCCAGCCTTTTCTCGGCTTAGATCCTGATACCAAACAATCCAATAGTTATCACATTCCCCACGTGATCCCACGGCTTGGCTAATATCCACCACCGAATTATCCTGCTCAGTCCTACAACTATCACACAATATCATGGTCCATCTAGCCCAACGGTTAATCTGTTTTGGTGTGCTACATGTTGACCGTTGTGTGGAATCACGTGAATTTTTGAAAAACCGCTTCCCACCTTTAAGATGCGTGAGAAACAATTTATCGCTTTCCTGCCATAACTCAAAGAAGTTAAACTTCTTTTGAATAACCATATCGCTTCCATTTAACATGTTATCCTTCTTGCATATCATGACACGATATTTGCCAATCTCCTCTGATCAGATGATCTATGCTCTCATTCATTGATCGGGCTGATCCAATCGCCTGTTGTATGGACCAATCACAAATTACTACGTTACCTTTTGCGCTGATATCATCCAGAACCTGTGACTCATTCCCGGGTTTCCACGTGTCATGTTGACATAGGCATTGACCATTGACCTAAATCTTTGATTGGCTCTAATTTATTCATCTAGACTCGAACTTACACGTTGTTTGCACCATTGGATTCATATTAATGAGCACCTCAACGTGAGACCTCTTTCACCTGTATTTGAATACTTTTATTTGGAGGAAAAACTGAATCCATTTTGGATCACTCCTCCCCACTGGAAGCTTTTGTTACACCAAAAGTTTGTTTTAGCTATCGATTAAGTGAGGATAAAGGTCCCTCACTTTTCCAATCTCTATTCATCATGCTTTACTTGGTTTTGTACCTTTGGGTCCAACTCAAAGATACTCAACATTTCGTCATCGCGAAGTCATTATTCTCCTATCAATAACTGTGTCCTCACGTAGCTCATTGAGATACTCGGGTCAAATATCTTCAATGGATGGTAGCTAACCTTGCTCTTTAGGATATTCAATCAATGAAAGTTGATACAATTGCAAGTTTACAACATTTACGATGGAATATATTTTCATATAAGATGGTAGATCTAGGTGGAAAAAAATTTCACCAATTTTGTTAAGTATTTTGAAAGGACCATATCTAACTGGTTTCAATTTTTTACCTTCCCCTGTAGTCATTCTTTACTGATGTACAACTAGACCTAATCACCAACTTGAAAAGTATGCTCATCTTGATGCTTGTCATGTCGCACCATACCTTGCTTGGCTTCTTTCTAGTTGTTCCTATACTGCCTGGTGAATTTCCTGGATTTATTCAATGAAATTGGTTGCTTTGTCCACATCATTGTGTCCATCAACTACTATGTCTTTACCAAAGACAAAATCCAAGGGAAACTTTGGTATAAAACCAAAACAAGTCTCAAAAGGAGATCTCTGATCAAAATAATGTTTTGCATGGTTGTAAGCATGTTGAACATAAGACAAATTCTCATCCCAAAGTTTGGGATGTTTGCGGAAATATCCTCAAAGCAACTATATCATTGTCCTGTTGACCACTTTTTTCTAACCATCTATTTGTGGATGAAATGTCATGCTCTTCTTTAGCTTTGTGTCCATTAACTCCCATAGACTTGACCAAAATTTCTTGACAAATCAAGAATCTTGATTGGTTACAATAGAAGTTGGTGACCCAAAATAAACCCATACATTCTGAAAGAACAACTTTGTAGTTTATTCAGTTGTGACATGTTTATTACATGGTGTTAAAATACACATCTTATTGAACCTATCCAAAACTACATACAAGTAATCATGACCCTTTCTAGACTTTGGTAATACCCCAACAAAATCCATGGAAACACTTTCCCAAGGATGAGAAGGAGTTGGAAGTGGAGTATACAAGCCTAATTTTCTATTACTTGGTTTGCTTGTAGCACACATAGTACATACTTTAGTATATCTAGAAACTATCTCATTCATTCATGGCTAATAGGAGTCTTAGTAATTGTGCAACTATTTTACTTACACCAAAATGACTTGATATGAGAGAAGTATGTGCTTCTCGAATTATATTAACTCTTTCAACTTGTGGAATGCATAACTTTCCCAAATGATATAAGAGTTTGTCCTTTATGTAATAATCCAATTCTTCTACCTACTTTCCATGACTTAAAATTGCATATACATCCTTAAAATCTATGTCTTGAGCATATTGTTCAATGTAACTTTCATGAATTACCGAATTATGCTTAAGTATTATGGATGCATTTATAATTGATCTTGATAACATGTCTACAACCTTATTATGTATGCCCTTCTTATACCTGATAACAAGATGAAATTTCTATAGAAAACCCATCCACCTGTAATGTCTTGATTTTTGAAATTTAGTTTGTGAGTTTAAGTATTGTAGTGGCTGATGATCTGTGTGTATGATTGTTTCTTTACCCATTATGTAATGTTTCCACTTATTAATACTTTGAACTCATGCATACAATTCTTTATCATATGTAGGATATTTAACTATTGTTGATGTGAATGTCTCGGAATGAAAGCATACAGGCTTCCTGTGCTACATCAACAATGCCCCCATGGCATATTCACTTGCCTCTGTCTTGATATAAAATGGATGTTGAAGATCTGCCAGTGCTAGTACTGGCACTGTACTAATCCTTTCTTTCAATGTGTCGAAGGCTTTCTATTGCTTTCCTCCCAACTGAAACACCTATTTCATACTTGTCAAAGCATGTAAAGGAGCTATAATCAAAGAAAAGTTAACAATAAACTTTCTCCAATATTGCATTTCCCCTAAGAAAATTCTAACTTCTGTAGCAGTATTGGGGTTATGCCAATTTATAATGAATTCGACCATAGAGTGATCTATCTTAAATTCACGACCCCCTACAATATAACCCAAATAATTCAAAGATGTTCTCCCAAATTCATATTTTGACAGTTTTACATAGAGATTTTGTCTTTTCAAAAGATCTAAAATCTACTTTGCACGCTTTACATGTTCATCCCATGTTATACTAAAAACAAGAATATCATCTCAATAGAGTATTACAAAATCATCAATGAATGGTCTAAATACCTCATTCATGACTTGCATGAATGTAGTTGGAACATTAGTTAAGCCAAAAGGCATAACCATCCATTCATAGAGTCCTTGCTTCATTTTGGAAGCAGTCTTCCATACATCCTATTCTGCAACTCTGATATGATGGTAGCCGCTTTGCAAGTCCAATTTAGAGAAACAAAATGCATCTTTTAAATGATCTAACAAATCATCAATACGAGGAAGAGGATACTGATTCTTTATTGTGAATTTATTTAATGCTCTAAAATCAGTGCACACTCGCCACGAGTCGTCTTTCTCTCACACTAACACAATAGGTGATCTGCATAGTGATGTGCTTGGTCAGATAAACCGTTGATCAAGCAACTCCTGTACATGCTTGTTTATCTATGCATTGTCTAGAGCTGATAACCTGTACATTCAAATGTTTCACCAACGGATGAAAAAGCGATGCATGCAAAGAGATGTTCTCACAAACAAACAGTAACGCAAATATGTGTTCGCGGACAGACGGATGAGAAAACATGCAAGATGTGCTCATGGATGAAAAAAAAGATGAACATAAACCTTTCTTGAATAAATGAACCCGTCAAGCCTTCTAACATACAAGCAATGAGCAACGTGTAAGAGAAACATTAAGCGAACCAATGACCATCAAAGACTCCACACACTTTGCCATGTGGAGGTGAAGCTGTGAAACACCATGAGGACATCCATCTCCTAGTAGCATTGTGGCTCGACATGCATACCAACAACAACATGAATGTACCAACACTCTCATGTCAAGTCATTTCATGAGTCACATTGTCCACGTCTCTATTATGGTCCTTATTATCTATCAATGTAATGTAATGTGGAAGTCCAAGACACCCACTTATTGTCCAAAGAGTCATGTAAAGTTGAAAAGTCATGGAACTCAAACAATCATGATGGTATTTGAACAACCAAAAGGGTTAGTTTCACCCTTGGCTATAAATATCCCTTCATTTTGTACATGCAAATGACTTTTCAACTCATCTCATCCCACATCGCCAAGAGAGTCTGTAATCTTTTCTTTTAGGAGTATGTAGTGGCTCCAATGCCTCGGTCATGGGGTTAGTGATGTATGGTGTAAGGATGTGTCTTGGAAATTTTTCTTAATTTGGAAGCCTTCTAATAAGCCAACACATTTTCGCACCTATATTGTAACTATTGTAGGACTAATCTTAAACACTTTTGATGCATGCTACTTTAACCTATGTTTCACACTTGAAGTACATCACTTGTTGTAATACATAATCTAGTAATGGAGATGTGTTGTATATGTTGTTAATGCTGTCTCACCCATGGTGGATACCTTCTTGGACATCCAACAGACCTTTCACATAAAATTTGTTGTAACAATTGTTGCACTTGTGTGGACTAATCCACTGAGTGTTATAAGTGTTATATTCCCTTCTATGTTGTGACTGCCATATCTGTATGGAATGGTTCACTGCAAGCTATGCATGTCCTATTATGTTGTGTGTTCCTAGCAAAGTTGGGATCTTTCCCAACCGACCTGGGACTCACCCCCACCCTCTCCCTCTATAGTGAAAGAACCATTGACACAAGAGACAATTACAATCACCAGGCATGAACCTCACTTCTCGAAGACAAAGAAGACCACTTTCATGTGTTGACAAGAAAGAGTTGAAGAAAATGTTTAAGATAATGGAAATCGTGGCATTATACCAAATGGGACTCCCACACCAAATGGTGTGAGGTCTAGTTGGGACTTCATACCATGGTGATCCCCTAAATGTTGGTAGGTCCAGCACCATCAACATTTATGGTACTAGAAATAGGGCATCCAGCTGTATATGGATGAAAATCCTCTCACACTCATTCATCAACCATTTGGTCAAGGTAGTAACTCACACTCCCTCTCACCTACACGTGACTTTGGAGTTGGTTTCTCCTCACCTCCCAAGAATGAATGCGAGATTTTGTATCATCAACTTTGCTCCATTCATCCGACCACTCATAGTTCGTGAAAGCAATCGGACTGATCCGAGGAATACATCATCTTCCATATGCATCAAGAAAGCTAAAATCCATTCCTACAATAGCTCTTGTATCATTGGTGGAGGAAGTGGTCCTTTCCACACTTGAAGGTCTGGCAGAAGCTATTAAAGATGGAGAATAACCTTTGGTCTTTCGGCAAGGAGAACAAGACACTCTTGTGATCTTGTGGTCAGACTCCAGTATAGGAGGCAGAGCGGAAGGCAGTGGAGGAGGCGGAGGCGGAGGCGAACAAACCGACTCAGAGCAAGAACCATCAGATTCTGAAAGAGAGGAGGATGACTTAGGGACCATTTCCTCTCCCGGTTGTTCTGCACAAGATTTCGAAGCAATTGGGAAGGATGACCATCAATTTTAACCCTGACAACGCGGTGAAGGTAGAAGACTAGTTGGATAATGTCTACCTGCAGCTGCAAACCCTTGAGGTACATTATGATGATGTAGCATGTAGATGGTTTCCATGTACCTTAGACGCTCGTACAACCACTTGGTATCACAACCTTCCAACGAACTCTATACAGAACTGGGGTGCATTCAAACACATGTTCCTTGAAAAGCTTGCTGATGATAAGACCCTAGCCATGCAACTCAAAGAATTGGGAAGCCTGAAGATGGAGGGAAAAGAAAAGGTAAAGTACTTCAATGAGAGGTTTACACACATATTGAACAAGTTTGCAGCAGCTACTAAACTTCATGACTTCATCACTATTGATTACTACACGTCCACACTGCTAATCAACGTTGCATAGTTCATCACGTGAGCTGTAAAACCAACAATCTTAGAAAACTACGAAGAGGCTATTGTTGTTGAGAAATACCTACATGCAATTGGAGTTATCAAGAATGGAGAATCAACAAAGGACTCCAAATATGCATGCAGGAAGTCCCAAGCGATGGCAAGTAAGGGTAGAGACAAGGAAGCAATAGATATTGAGACCCTCACTCACCTCGTCAAGAACTTGACTACAGAAGTGTCTGTTCTCAAAGAATGGAAAGCGGACACATTTTAAAGTAGCCATATACCCAAGCAAAAATAGAAGAGCAACTCATCAAGCAGCAATTGACCCACTCCAAAAATTGTGTAGAGCTCTATCTTCCAAGTTGAACAATGTGCAGATCCTAAGCTTTGTTCATTCCATGAAGAGCATCATGCCGAGACCTCTTGTTCGGACTGAAAGTGAGTGGCGAAATTTGTATGCACTCATAGTTTTGATGTGGAAAAAGGTATATATGAGTAGTCAGAAGATACTGATGATGATGAAGAGGTTGCACTTGTTGAAACATCAAGTTCTAGGCATGTGGTGAACACATATTAGTGCTTGCAAGTAAGGTTGAAGTTGAAAATCGAGAAGCAGCGCCAAAAGAAAAATGACCGATACAATCTCAGGAGTAAAGGGGCTCCCCTTACACTTGGGGAAGCACAATTTCTGAGGAAGGTTGATCCACCAGCCAGCCTAAAGCAGAAAACACAGAACAAGTTCAGGAAGATAGCGACGGACAAAAGTACATCCATGAGCAAAAATCCACAAAACAATCTGCTAGACGACACAAACATACATTCTACCTGAGACACCTTGGTTAGTCTACCACCTCTGGAATACAACATTGTATATGACATGAAGAAAACTCGAGCAAACATCCTGTTGGATGCATTGGGATAGACAACAACCGACAATGCAACCTCTACTAGCAAGGGAAAAATCACACCTCCCAGATCAATTTCAACTGTGCTCAACACACTCAGGATGGAAGAAGTGAACATAGGTTTCCCTCCATTCCTACTATCATTTGAAATCATTAACTGCAATGTTCACAACTTCTTGGTTGATTCCAGTGTGGCAGCAAATGTCATGCCACTCTCGATTGCGAAAAAAAATCAATACACAATGGATCGATACATCCACGCAAATCATACAACTTGATCAAACAATGGTACCATCCATTGGTGAACTATGAGATGTGATCATCTAACTATATCATGATGGTCGATTCCACCAATGCATCAACATAGTGGTTGTTGACATATCAGAAGCATATGATCTATTACTCGTTTAGTAGGTTAGAAGGATATTTTTTTATAAACTGGTCTCACATGTGGCTTCTGTATAAGGGAAAATGCAAGCAGATCTAGGTGTTATCCAAGAGGTATATGAAACATAATGTCACTCCCCTTAATGATGAGAATTAATTGTTAGCCTTCGTAGAATTCATCTTTGGCAACTGCATCCTTGAAACAACATTGGGTTGTTATCCTGCACTACTAGCTCCAACCCCACCAGACATGTAGCTGAGACTCCTTCCTTGCCCAACTAATGGTAATGAAACACATATAGAACATTGTACCAATAGTAGTCATAGTAGAAGCAATAGTAGTAGCAGTAGTACTAGCCCATCAAGCAGTCCATGTACAGACAAGTTTTGGACCCTATATTTTGACGAATCAAAGACACAATATGGCTTATCATTTAGAAGTGTCTTGATTGATCCCTACAGCAGGAAGCATATAGTTTCAAGTTTCTTGGAGTTCAAGTGCACAAACAATTTTGTTGAGTATGAATCACTTGTGTTAGTCTTGCAGAAGGCCATTAGCCTCAACGTGGTTGCACTCAAAGTGGTAGGTGATTCAGAGATAGTTGTAAAACAAGTACGTAACACCATTCACTATTTGTCACCACATCTCAAAAGTTACTAGCAAGAAGTATGGAGACTAATCTCAAACTTCCAAGAATTTAACATCATTGTTGTACCACTTATGTGTAATGCATCTGCCAATGCTTTGGCAATTGCAGCTTCGAGAATGTCACTGATCAAGGATAAATTTACTATTGAAATTTTGTACTTGTAAACCATCTATCCTAGATAACATAAATAATTTACGCATTTTTAATGATGTTCAATAAATATTGCATTTCATGGCCAATGCTAATGTCTTCAAAGATGTAGTAATATATGATGATGAACACAAGCGCTCTCTGTAAGAAAAAGTTGGAGACAAGAAAAGCCACATTATCACGAAAGGTGTAACAACATTGGAAAAGCTATATGACTTGCAAGAATGTTTTAAGGGGCCAAGGAATAGCAATACCCATAGTTCCACCATGAGGCACGAAATTATAAACCTGGGAACAGAGCAAGATCTAAAGTTCATCAATCTTTGTACATGTTGTAGATAGCGAGAGAGGCAAGTCTTTGTCCACTTATTCAAATAGTAATGAGATATGTTTGCATGGATGTATGATGATCTGAAAACTTATGACACATGGATCATCCAACACATAATCTTGATCAAAGAAGGGGTCAAGCCATATCAACAGAAGTTGATGAAAGCACATTTGCTTCTTGAACCACTCATACAGAAAGAGCTAACCAAGTTGTTGGATGCATAGATCATATACAAAGTTCTTCATTCCACATGCGTTTCAAATCTTGTTCCTGTACGTAAGGAGTCTGTGGAAATCCTCCTTTGTGTCGATTTCTAGAATGTAAACTGCGCCTTGAACAAAGACCACTACCCCATGTCGTCTATGGACCACATTTTGAAACCAGTATCTGGGGCATAGATGTTTTCTCTCCTTAACGGTTTCTCAGGATACAATCAGGTTCTAGTAGTGGAACCTGATAGACTTAAAACATCTTTTTGTACCAAGTGGGGTATGTTCTCTTACTGATGAATGTCGTTTGGGCTTGTAAATGTAGGCGCAACCTTTCATCACATCATGGACATCACTTTTCATGGACTCATCGAATAGAGCATAGTGGTATACCTCGATAATGTGACTCTATTCTCAAAAAGATGATAAGACAAGATATGCCATCTAAAGAAACTTTTTGAGTAATGTCAGAGATACGAGATTTCCTTGAATCCCAAAAGCAACATTTTTGTAGTCTATGAGGGGAACCTTCTTGGACACATTGTCAAAAAAAGTGGTATTAAGGTGGATAAGACTAGGTCCAGGCTATTACACAGATCCCTTACCCAGATAACAAGAAATCCATTCAGTCCTTCTTGAGCAAGATAAACTTCCTCTCGATGTTCATCTCGGATTATGTGTAGATAGTTAAGCCCAACCAGGACATCATCAAGATCTATGTAGTCTACAAAGGGGCAAGAGAGAAAAGTATGTGTTCATCTGGATAAAGCAAGTCAATGTAGAAGCTCCTACCCTCTAAAGCCCAGACTTCAAAAAGGATTTCCTGCTATACACCTTCGCCTTCAATAATTCACTAACTATATTACTCACTCATAAGGATGAGGTGAATGATGAAAACCCTATATCCTTCATGAGTGTAAGCATCTAGGGGCCAGAACTAAACTACCCCGCCATTGACAAGTAAGCTTATGTAGTTTACAATGCGGTGAAACACTCTATGCCCTACTTGCTGAAGAAACATTGTATATTTTTTGTCCCTCACCCAACAGTTTGCACATTGCTTGTACAAAAATAATTGGGTGAACGACATGTGAACTGGATGACAGGCTTACAATAGTATGATATTGAAATCAAGCTGGTTTACACAATCAAAGGACATGGGCTCTACAAACTTGTAGCTGAAGCAACACATGCACCAAAGAGTGAAGAAAAGCTCGCCGACAGGGAGCGAGAAATTGAGATGTATGATATAAGGTGACTCATAGCCACTGAGGATGAAACCTCTTGATAGACATATGTGCCCTAGTACCTTGAGCACCACACCATACCCTCTCACATTTCCATCAGACATAAGAGGGAACTGTGCCTAAAAGCCTTAGCATATCAGTTGTTTCACGAAGTGCTTTACATGAAGCACAGTAATGGAGTTTTACTCAGGTGCCTCAAGTCACTTGAATCAGTGAAGGTACTTCAAGATTTGCATGACAGGCCCGATGGGGGTGACTTTGTGGTAAACACCACTGTGCACAAAGTTATGTGATCCAGTTTCTTCTAGCCCACATTATTCATAGATGCACATGCTTATGCTCGTAAGTGCCCGGTTTGTCATTAATGCAATAGTAGAACAAGGAGATTAGTAGCCCCACTACACCCGATTGCAGTGACCAAACCATTCAAATAGTGGGGCATGGACATCATTGGGGAAATGCTTCCACATTCATCAAAGTAACATGTTACATTCTAACAACAATTGATTAATTCACGTGGTGGATAGAAGAAGTTCCGCTCAAACATGTGAATGATGAGGAGGTCATCAACTTCCTCTAGCAGAACATCATCTCACACTTTGATGTTCTGGTATCATTTTTATCCAATAATGCAACTTACTTTTCATATTAGAAACTCTATAAATTTTCATTACAGAATGGTATTGTGCTAAAGAATTCATCTAAATCTTACCCGCAAGGAAACTGTCTCACAAAATCCATGAATAAAAACCTCATTCATATAATCAAGAAGACCATTTTCTATGAGCAGTGAAACTGGCATACTACCCTGATGAAGACAGTATGGGTTGATAGTTTAACACCCAAGCCTTCTCTGAATACTTCACTGTACTTCCTGGTTTATGGAAAATAAACCATCCTTCCACCAAACATCTACTTTCCTAGACTCCGTCTTTCCCAGTAATCCCAAGGCAAGCCTTCCCAGCTAGTCCAGCGTAGGATGAATTCTCTCCATGATCTATTAATGAAAAAGGTATTATAGACTATGTGTGAAGTTTCCTATGTTACTTAGTGCAACATATTGAAAATATTGGAAATAACATAAACACATAAACAATTTGAAAAGCACATTCATGCATATCAACATAGCCAAATTTAATAAAAGTGTTCACCAGACTTCCTGGCTACATCTTCTAGTCCTTTTGTTTCAAGAGCTGACCTTTTCATTATGTCTTCAAATTGTTGTTATAGGTGTGAGCTAAAATAAGAAAATGAAACTCACCACTGTGTTCAGCTTGAGCTTTTGAGTCAAAATGAGTATAAACTTGACTTTATTTGGTCACTATGACCTATAGACCCCCTAGAATGGTCCAAAACAACATTACTCAACTGTTTTGGTGATATGGTATTGATATACCATGTATAGTTACAAACTGTGGCGAACATGGAATAATACGATTACATTAAAATCAAAGGATAAACAAAAGGATCGATGGGCATGGGGTTGACCTTGACCATTCGACATTTTTCTAGCTTAGATCCTGATACCAAACGATCCAATAGTTATCACGTTCCCCGCATGATACCACAGCTTGGCTGGTATCCACTGTCGATTCATCTTGCTCAGTCCTACAGTTGTCACGCAATCTCCCACTCCAACTAGCCCGACGGTTAAGCTATTTTGGTGTGCTATCTATCGACCACTGTGTGGAATCACATGAATTTTCGAAAAAACCGCTTCTGATCTTTAGGGCGCGTGAGAAACCATTTACCACTTTCCTGTCGAAACTCAAAGAAGTTAAACTTCTTTTGAATAACCATATCACATCCATTTATCATGTTATCCTACTTGCATATCATGACGCGATATGCGTCGATATCCTTTGATTAGATGATCTATGCTCTCGTTTGTTGATTAGACTGATCCAATCGCTTGTTGTATGAACCAATAATAAATTACTACGTTACCTTTTGCACTGACATCATCTAGATCCTGTGACTCATTCCCAGGTTGCGATGTGTCCTGTTGAGGTAGGGATTGACATTGACCTAAATCTTTTATTGGCTCTAATTTCTTCATCCATATTCAGACTTACACGTTGTTTGCACCGTAGCATTCATATTAATGAGGACCTCAACGTGAGACCTATTTCGCATGTATTCAAATACTTTTATTTGTAGGAAAAACTGAATCCATTTTGGATCAATCCCCCCCACTGCAAGCTTTTGATCCACCAAAAGTCGGTTTTGGCTATCGAGTAAGTGAGGATAAATTTCCCTCACTTTTCCAATCTCTATCCATCAAGCTTTAGTTGGATTTGAACCTTTGAGTCCAACTTGAATATACTCAACATTTCCTCATCATGAAGCCATTATCTCCCTATCAAGAACTGTGTCCTCATGTAGCTCATTAAGATACTCGAGAAAAAGATCTTCAATGGATGGTAGCTGACCTTGTTCTTCAGGATCTTCAATCAGTGAAGGTTCATGCATTCGCAAGTTTTCAACATTTACGACAGAATAGATTTGGATATAAGTTGGTAGATCTAGGTGGAAATAATTTTCAACAATTTTGTTAAGCATTTTGAAAGGACCATATCTAATTGGTTTCAATTTTTTACCTTCCTCTTGCAGTCTTTCTTTTCTGATGTACAACTATACCTGATCACCAACTTGAAAACTATGCTCAACTCAATGCTTGTCATGTTGCGCCTTTTACCTTGCTTCACTTCTTTCCAGTTGTTCTTGTACTGCGTGGTGAATTTCTTGGATTTTTTCAATGAACTTGGTTGCTTTTTCCACATCACTCTATCCATTAACTGCTATGTCTTTACCAAAGACAAAATCCAAGGGATGCTTCGGTATAAAACCAAAAAAAATCTCAAAAGGAGATCTCTGAGTAGAATAATGTTTTGCATGGTTGTAAGCATGTTGAACATAACACAAATTATCATCCCAAAGTTTCGGATGTTTGCTAGAATATCCTCGAAGCAATTGCATCATTGTCCTATTGACCACTTTTGTCTGACCATCTGTTTGCAGATGAAATTTCATGCTATTCTTTACCTTTCTGTCCATTAACTCCCATAGACTTGACCAAAATTTCCCTACAAATCGAGAATTTCGATCGGATACAATAGAAGTGGGTAACCCAAAATGAACCCATACATTTTGAAATAACAACTTTGTAGTTTGTTCAATTGTGACATGTTTATTGCATGGTGTTAAAATACACACCTTATTGAACCTATCCACAACTACATACAAATAATCATGACCATTTCTAGACTTTGGCAATACCCCAACAAAATCCATGGAAACACTTTCCCAAGTATGAGAAGGAATTGGAAGTGGAGTATACAAGCCAAATTTTCTATTACATGGCTTGCTTGTAGCACACATAGTACATACTTTAGTATATCGAGAAACTCTCTCATTCATTCGTGGCCAATATCAGAATATTTGTAATTGTACAACTATTTTACTTACACCAAAATGACCTGATATGAGAGAAGTATGTGCTTCTCGATTTATATTAACTCTTTTAGTTTGTCGAATGCATAGCTTTCCCAAACGATATAAGAGTTTGTCCTTCATGTAATAATCCAATTCTTCTACCTACTTTCCATGACTTAAAGTTGCATATACATCCTTAAAATCTATGTCTTGAGCATATTGTTCAATGTAGCTTTCATGAATTACTGAATTATGCTTAAGTATTATGGATGCATTTATAATTTGTCTTGATAACATGTCTACAACCTTATTATGTATGCGCTTCTTATACTTGATAACAAGATGAAATTGCTATAGAAAACCCATCCACTTGTAATGTCTTGAATGTTGCAATTTAGTTTGTGAGTGTAAGTATTGTAGTGGTTGATGATCTCTGTGTATGATTGTTTCTTTACCCATTATGTAATGTTTCCACTTATTAACACTTTGAACTCATACATACAATTCTTTATCATATGTAGGACAGTTAACTACTACTGATGTGAATGTCTCAGAATCAAAGCATATAGGCATCCTATGTTGCATCAACATTGCCCCCATGGCATATTCACTTGCCTCTATCTCGATCTCAAATGGATGTTGAAGATCTGCCAGTGCTAGTACTAGCACTGTATTGATCCTTCCTTCAATGTGTTGAAGTCCTTTGGTTGTTTGCCTCCCCACTGAAACACCTATTTCATACTTGTCAAAGCATGTAAAAGAGCTACAATCAAAGAAAATTTACCAATAAACTTTCTCCAATATTGTGTTTCCCCTAAGAAACTTCTAACTTTTGTAGCAGTATCGGGGTTACGCCAATTTACAATGAATTCGACCTTAGAGGGATCTATATTCAATTCACCACTACCTACAATATAACTCAAATAATTCAAATATGTTATCCCAAATTCACATTTTGATAGTTTTACATAGAGATTTTCTCTTTTCAAAACATCTAAAATCTACTTTACATCCTTTACATGTTCATCCCATGTTCTACTAAAAATAAGAATATCATCTCAGTAGACTATTACAAAATCATTAATGAATGGTCTAAATACATCATTCATAACTTTCATGAATGTAGTTGGAGCATTAGTTAAGCCAAAAGGCATAATCATCCATTCATAGAGTCCTTGGTTCATTTTGAAGGCAGTCTTCCATACATCTTGCTCTGTAACTCTGATCTGATGGTAGCCGCTTTGCAAGTCCAATTTAGAGAAGTAAATTGCATCTTTTAACTGATCTAATAGATCATCAATACGAGGAAGACGATACCAATTCTTTATTTTGAAATTATTTAATGCTCTAAAATCAATGCACATTCTCCACAAGTCGTCTTTCTTTCATGCTAACACAATAGCTGATCTACACGGTGATGTGCTTGGTTAGATAAACACTTGATCGAGCAACTCCTATACATGCTTCTTTATCTATTCATTCTCTAGAGCTGATAACCTGTACATTCCAATTTCAGGTAGTGGAGCATCTTTCTGCAAATAAATCTCATGTTCTATCTCTCACTTGGGTGGAATCCCTTTAGGCTCTAGAAACAAAATATCATAATCAGAAACAAATTTAACTATATCTTCTTTCTATTTAGGATTACATCCTTGGAATGCATCAGATTTATCAATATCCTTCCCTTTACAATCGTAAGTAAAAATTGCGTACTTGAATTTACAATTCTTTTCATCTGTCCTGAATTTATGACAGAGAAATTATCTTTGAGTTTTTGAGCCCTTACAATATATTCAGTCCCATCCTTAGTGAGTTAATAATTGTTTTCAATTTGATAGACGATAGCATTTCTGTCATACAAGTATGGACTTTCGAATACAATTCCATATATGTCCAATGGGACTATGTCTAAATCAACCTCATCTACAAACTTTGACCCAATAGCAAAATGAAGTTTACATTGTTTCGTAACTTTGTTTCGTAACTTTTAGATTTGTTTTATCAGACACCCAACCTAATGGATATGGATTTTTATGAGGTTTTGTTTCTAGACCCAACTTCTTTACAATTAGTTCAGAAATCAAACTAACTTGTGACCCACTATCAAATAAAGTATCAATTTTAGTATGCTTGGAAATGACTCTAATATGAAATAGCTCATTTCTTTTCCTCTCATCATTATCATTATCAACAGAATGCAAAGAAGTACTTGTAGATGCTTTAGAATCTTTACTTTTTATACTTTTAGTTGTAACCGTTGTCTCGTCACCTGAATCTAATCCAAAGTCCTTTTGAATAGCAGCAACGTTCTTTCACTCTTTATCCCCGAGCTTCTTAGGCTTCAATTCTGGATGCAAAGATGAGTAGTGTGCCTCATCATGTCCTCCCTTCTTACAATGAGTTCATGAAGGTTTATCCTTCTTCACAGTGTTTGTCTTCCCCTCCTTCCATTTTAGTTTCTTCTTCCCTTTACTCTTGCTTTCAATAGGTTTGGATGATTTCCCAACATCTTGGGTTACATTTTTACCTCTATCTTCTAGATGAGCTTACCAAAGGATAAAATTGCTTTTTAATGGAAAAAAAAAATCCATTCAAAGTTGAAATGATTTTACCATGTTTTTGAAGATTTGCTTGTGTCTTGCCTTCCCACCATACCAGTGTAGTTCCTAAAAATCGAAGGCTAGCAAGCTAGATCTTCTTCCTTTCTTAATCAACTTTCTGGCCCCTGCAATATACGTGAATTTTTCTTATCCAATCATCAAGATTTTAAGTGTTAAGTTCTCCATCATAAATTAGAAAATCAAATTTTACATCTAATTTGATCAAAGAGGATTTCTTCTTTTTATTTATAGAAGAACTAGTCTTATGAGAAGAAGATGATGATGATGACAATGATGGTGATGATGGAGGAGATGGTGGAGGAATAATTCATCCTTTTCCTTTATCTTCTTTATCTTGAGGAACAAAAAGAAAAGGTTCCTTTTCTCCTTTATCTGGTTTAGGTGATGAAGTGCCTTCACCTTTTCCATTTTTAAACTCATTATACATCTCTTCCACCATTACACGTGTCGCCATAAAACTATCCAAGAATTGGGATTCTGACCCAAGTCGAGTTTCTTCTACCATCCTTCATTGTGAAAATACCTTTCCAATCTCTGGATTCGCCAAAACAAGTTCACCATCACCTCATCCGAGCCTCAACCTAGTAAACATTCAAATCTCCACACAAACTTGTCAAAACTTAAAAACCTAGAGCTCTGATACCACTTGTTCCATTAATGGAAAAGGTATTATAGACTATGTGTGAAGTTACCCATGTTAATTAGTGCAATGGATCGAAAAGATTGAGATAACATAAACACATAAATAACTTGAAAAGCACATTCAAACATATCAACACAACAAAATTTAATAAAGGAGTTCACCAAAATTTCTAGCTACGTGTCCTGGTCCTTTCGCTTCCAATGCTAACCTATTTATTATATCTTCAAATTGTTGTTGCAGGTATAAGCTAAAAATTAGACTCTCACATATGAAATTTTAACTCACTAGTGTGTTCAGATCGAGTTTTTGAGTCAAAACAAGTATAAACTAGACTGTATTAGTCACTATGACCTCCAGACCCCTTGGAATGGTCCAAAACCACATTAGTCAACTCTTTTGGTGATATGGTATTGATATACCATGTATATTACAAACTTCAGTGGACATGGAATAATACAATAACATTAAAATCAAAGGATAAACCAAAGGACCAACGGGCATGGGGTTGACCCCGACCGTCTGGCATTTTTCCAGTGTAGATCCCGATACCAAATGATCTAATGGCTATCATGTTCCTCATGTGATCCCATGGCTTGGTTGATATCGACTGTCAATTCATTGTGCTCAATCCTTCGACTGTCATGCAATCTTGCGGTCCAACTAGCTCGACGGTTAAGACTCCGAAATCACGTGAGAAAAGTTGTTTTGGTGTGCTATGTGTCGATCACTATGTGGAATTACATGAATTTTCGGAAAGCTACTTCCCACCTTTAGGGTGCACGAGAAACTGTTTATCGCTTTCCTGCCGAAACTCAAAGAAGTTAAACTTCTTTTGAATAACCATATCGCGTCTGTTTAGCAAGTTATCCTACTTGCATATCTTGATGTGATATGTGTCGATCTCCTCTGATCATATGATCTCCACTCTCATTCATTGATCGGACTAATCCAATTACCTATTGTATGAACCAATCACAAATTTCCATGTTACCTTTTGCGCTGACATCATCCGAAACTTATGACTCATTGCCAAGTTGCCACATGTCCTGCTAACGTAGGCATTGATTGTTGACCTTAACCTTTGATTGGCTCTAATTTCTTCATCTAGACTCAGATTTACATTCCGTTTGTACTGTTGGATTCGTATTAATGATAACTTCAACATGAGCCCTCTTTCACCTGTATTTGAAGACTTTGATCTCCAGGCAAAACTGAATCCATTTTGGATCACTCCATAAGCTTTAGGAAGAAAGGATGAAGGCAAAGGAAAAATTCACACTCCACCAGAACTATATCAAGAGATGGTTCGATAAGAAGTCTACAAGGAACGTTAACTTTGATGTTGGTGACTTAGTTTTGAAATGGGATAAGCCCCATGAAGACAAGGGAAAACATACGAAGTTCCAATCCATGTGGATTGGTCCATACATAGTCCACAAGAAGCTTTGCCCACACACGTATCATTTGTAATCACTTGAGAGGAGGATTGACAACCTTCCTATCGATGAGCAATATCTCAATCATTATTTTTAGTAGGCCGAGCCACGCACCAGGCCATGTACTTAGTGTTCTTGCTGCTTGTTGTTTTCATCTTCTTTTCTTCACTTACTATCTTTGTTTTTACTTTGCTTGTTATGTTTACTATTTTTGTTTACATTTGTTCTGTTTGCTTGATATATTACTATTTTTTTGTTCGGAAATAAACGCTTCCAATTACTACATTCTGGCTTTTGAATAGAGAAAGTGGCTGAAATTTGAAGAGACTTGTGACATTGCAACACTTGGCCAATCTTGTGTTAGTCGCCTTTGTGCTTGGTTATAATCTTCAACCGATAAAGTCTTGACAGAAAATATGAGCCATTTGCAAGGGAAGTTTTGGTCCAACCTTGAACCTGTGTACACACCGGGAAGCCCCATGCTTGAGCCTAGCCTTCTACTCTGTGTGTTCAATATCATCTAAATAGTAGAAATGGAGAAGGGGAAAATCAAAATGAGAAAACCTATGTCAAAGTTATTACATGCTTCTATGAAGGAACAACCTCTTCTGCTCTCAATAAGTTGGGATCCCTCTTCCCCCAAAAAAACAAATAAGTGCCTGTGCATAGTCCTCTTGAAAAAATACAAAGGCAAAAGAAGAGAAAGGCTTCCTATGTAGAGAGGTGAAGCATGCAACTCCACCAGGGTACTGATTAGGCTTGCTGGCAGTGGAGAAATGTGTGTGTTCCTGTGTGACTCTGTCAGGGTACTGTCCAAGGCTGTTGGTAGTGGATCAACATCGGAGATGAAAACTTATACTCTAAAAATATTTAACTCAAAAGCTAAAATACCCTTCCCAAATTCAAAACATTGTGATCAAGATAAAAATTTGTTTGTGTTTGACTGAGTTGGCAAAAGGTGAACCATGTATGCCAATGGGGTAAGTAGAGAAGTACAAGTAACATGCATAATGATTCAACACTCCCTGAAAGACCAAGGCCCTGTGCTAGCAATGAACCAAAACAAAGAGGATAGAATTCTACCAGTGTCTCACCAAGTGTTGTAGCAGCTACAACCACCCTCAAAATTTTGGCCTGCACCAAATTTCGGAGCCTCCGTTGAGAGTTTGATTTGATGAATTCACACACTATAGTTCTCTCCATGAGCTCGCATGAGTCTTCACATTTGCCTTGCTTGTTCATTTCACCAAGTGTTGTATGTCGATGTTAAAGTCATGCTTGCAACCATGTTTTGGTCATGCTGAAAGAATTCACTTCATGTGTACATATTGTGTTCGCTATGAAAACATTTGTCGCAGTCACACATGGAGTCACATTCACTGTCATGCAAGTGTCCTCATGGTCTACCAACGATTAATAACACTACAACAAAACAGGAAATTTACGCCAGATTTAGCACCAGATTTTAGTGTATTTTTTCTCTCCATTGGGATGAGCAGCTTGGCGCTAAATCTGGCTCTATTGTACAGTTTTTAAAGCGTCCTTTTTTGCGCCGAATTTTGCATCTTTTTTTATGCCACATTTTGCATCATATTTTGCACCAAGATTTGCATTTGGTTTTACAACAAGGTTCGCTTCTAGTTTTGTGCCATTTTTTGCATCTATTTTTGCATTACTTTTTGCTTCCTGTTTTGTGCCATTCTTTGCTTCTTTTTTGTGTCATAATTTGCATCAAGTTTTACACTATCTTTTGCATCTGATTTAATGTCTTTTTTGCATCGAGTTTGTGCCAATTTTTGCATCTAGTCTTATGCCATGTTTTGCTTCTAATTTTGTACTTATTTTTACATCTATTTTTGCATCAATTTTTCTACCTTTTTTTACACCATTTGTTGCATCTAATTTTGCACCACATGTTGAATCTAATTTAGTGCCAAATTTTGCATCCATTTTTTTCACTATTTTTTTCATCCACTTTTTCATTTCATTTGTCTCCCTTTTTTGCATCCTATTTTGCATCATTTGTTGCATCCAATTTAACGTCATTTTTAACAACATTTCTTGCATCCAATTTTGCATCCTTTTGAGCATCTAAATTTTCACCCTATGTTGGACCCTTTGTTGCGTCCACCTTTGAATCCCATTTTGTGTCTAATGTTACGTTCAATTTTGAGCCATTTTTTTCATCTATGTTTTCATTTGTTTTTGCACCAAGTTTTGAATCATTTGTTGCACCTCATTTTACATCCAAATTTGAGCCATTTTTATGCCCATTTTTATGCCCATTTTCACACCATTTTTTCTACTTTTATGTCCAAATTTTCACCATTTTTTATGTCCAATTTTACACCCTTTTTGGTGTCTAATTTTGCATCCTTTTTGACATCCAAATTTGCATCCTTTTTTCTACCACATTTTGTGTCCACATTTGCATATCTTTTTGCACCTAGATTTTAGTAATTTTCATCTAGTTATGCATCATTTTTGGCATCCTTAGTTTCACCCTTTTTTAGTCCCATTTTGCTTCTTGTTTTGTGTCTTTTCTTACATCATTTTTGCACCCAATTTTCATCCTAATTTTACACCATAATTTGCATCCTCTTTTGGGTGTCCATTTTTACATCCTTGTTTGCGCCCAATTTGGTATATTTTTGTATGCCCTATTTTCTTCCCTTCTTTGTGTCTAGTTTTACACCCTTTTTTAATTCTACTTTAAAACCCTTTTTGTCTCATTGTTTGCATCTTGTTTTGATGGCTAGTTTAACATCCAATTCTACTCCCAATTTTGCATCGATGGTTACATCCACTTTTGGCTTAGAGTTTTACTTTTACTTCATTTTACTAATTTTATTACATAGTGAAATATATTACAGTTTCTAAATATCATTTTGCTGTAGGATTTAATGCACAGTTAGATGAACATAAAACCCTCTCAATTTATCCTACAAACCTAGGATAGACCGATTAAGAGAAATTTTGTTCTAGGGCTCAAGATTCTTAGTAGATCAAGATGTAGAGTATATATTAAGAAAAGAAGAATGAATTCATGTGAGTCCTCGCATGTAGGTATTGTTGGAGTTTTTAGTGTAACAGGGAAGCGCTTTTAGATAGCTCCAAATCTGGGTCCTACACACAAGAGAGAGAACAAAGAAAACTTCACAACATAATATCTTGATAATTGAAACTATCATAAACATAAACCAAAATCCCATACATTCATTAGTTAAATATGATAAGTAAAGAATGAGTAGTAGCATATGGAAGGAAGAACGACTAATCTATATTAATAAAGGAGTTGGAGGAAAGTTACAACCATCAGATACAGTTGCAACAACACCTCCCCCAACTCCTAGCTCCAAAACTCTCCCTCTCAAGATAGATCTAAGCAGCGTGACAATACATGAATTCCCATCATTTCCTCAATGGACAAGCCTCCAATATATAGGAAAGTGAAGGCTATGAAGATTTCACAAATTCCTCATTAGTTCAATTTTGCCAAAAGCTTTTGGGTGAATAATGTTTCCTCATATAAAATTGGTATTTTCCACTTTTTAGATGCTTTTGTGCTTAGGAAAAGGCTTCCCCATGCTTTATGGCTCTTTCCCACTTTTGTATGCTTTTATTTTTTAGGAAAAATCTAAATGTGAGGATAAAGAGATCACATTCCACCATATGAGTTTCCGAAAGTGAACAAGAGTGTCAAACTCTAGTTAACTCGAGCTTTTTTCCTCACATTAGAGGAATTATCAATTTAAAATGTTAAAATTGAATTTCCATGTCATAATGTGTAAGCCAATCAAAATCCTTTAAAATTTAAAGACATGTAGGTGTGACTAGGCAGTGGATTTTTTTTAATAATATAACTTAGCTAATTTAACTGTGAATGCTGCCCAAGTGACCCAAAACTATATTAAATATTAAAAATAAATTTAATATCTTAATCTATAAAAGTTAGAATATCTAGAATATTTTTAATGAAGGGTAAATCATGGCATGTTAAATAAATAAATTTAAATATAAAATCCTAAATCCTAAATTTAATTAAATTTTAGTTTACTTTCTTATTAAATTTATTTAAATCTTGTATTGATAATTAATTTAAATATAAAAATTAAATATATGGTTTTTTGATGAAAGTGCATTATATTTAAGTAATTAAAATTTAAATTTTAAATTTTTCCTTTTAAATTTAATTTTCTTAATTTTGTGTTAATAAATTAATTTCAATTATAAAATACACTGTAGCATTGGTTATTTTTTTATAAAAGGAGTTTATTGGGTAATTAATTTAAATTTAATTTTCCTTTTAAAAAACTTTTGAATTTTCTTTAATTTAAATTTTATTAAATCTTGTGCTAATATATTAATTTAAATATAAAATACATATACAGTTATTTTGATAAATGTGACATTTATTTGGGTAATTTTGGTAAAAGAATAATAAAAATGATATATTAAAAAATTGTCTACATAGCATTATTTTATTAGTTTCTTAATTTTTTCTTAGGTGGTTATTATTTTGGTAACAAAAGTTAGATGAAGGGGACAACTTGTTATAGACTAGGATACCATGGTCCTCATGGTACATAACTTGTGTTATAGGCTTATATAGTTTAGGAGAAAGGGGTATTTCAACCAACAACATAGTATTCTCCTCCAAGATGATGAGGAGGTATTTTTCATGTATAACACATCTAAGAATATATCACAATTCAAATTCATAACTTAGTATTTGTAAACAAATTTAAGGGTAATTGACAACATTCA